>NQII01005910.1:17979-65408 GCA_002778355.1 Clitarchus hookeri
GGGAGGAAATTTATTTAAATAAAAACCTAAACGGTTATATTGATATATTCTGTACCATATAAGGACACTTTTTGACAGCTCGGCGAAAGTAGCACCACCGTTTACATCTGACTACGTATCCTTCCGCCATCAGCTGGTCCATCAAGTTGGGGCTGTATTTTTTATTAACACGCTGTCAGCTAATCCACTTCTCATTGTACTGTAATGCCAAAAAAAATTTTATATATTTTAAGACTGACATCTGTCTAAAAAATAATAAGTAGGTTATAAAAGTAAAAATATAAAATGTTGCAAATTATTAAATATTTGCTGACACTTTTTTAATTTTTTCGAGATAGTGAATTTGGGTTAACATTTGCGAGATGGTCTGTTGTATCTATTATCACACTTTGGATGTTATAGCTAATATATTCGAGTTGGAAATATGTGACGTGGAATAATGTTAGAATTGCTTAAAAACTATTCACGCGTGTCTACGGAATCAAGGAGATGGGTTTCGAGAGAACAATATGGCGTATAATTTATGTAGATGAACGATTACCGGCCGAATATAAATTACTTGTACTCCAAATCGTTGTACATGAAATATATGTTACTTTAAAAATTATACAGAGCTCGCGGTAAAATAAAACCATTTGTATATGCATGTAAATATGTTATTCTAAACAACAAAACTATAATATGTTTCTGGGTGTAGTTCGGGATATGGATGACAGATAGTGTCGAAGGGCGTGTTGTAACAGATGGTGTGCCTGTCCCTCACAAAATTGCAACACATGGTTGGAGAGTCTGGAAACTTGAAAAGGTTTCGATTTTTTCCTTACATTTGGATACGGATCGTTTTATTGTGCATCTCATTTTGAACACCTATAGATTACTATTTTATCAGGAAGTTTCGTTTCTAAAACTAAAAACTGCTGTTTTATGATCACGTAAAATAAAATGTATTAATTAATCTACGAACTCTTTCTTATCCGCGTATTTTCTGCTTGTCTGATGTGCGTCGGCACTGCTCTCAGAATAGCCAACATAATATTAATTTATGTTCGTTCGTGCATCAGCTGATGCAGGATTTGGTAAATGGTGCGTTGTTTGTTTTGAATAATTATGTTGCCACTCACTGACTGTCAGAATGTGGCCTTCTTATATGAAATGAGCCATAGACTCCTTTCCTTTACTTGCTGTGTTGCTTCATCTTTGCATGCACATGTGTTTGCTAAATTTTACCAAGTTGTTGTGGAGCCCATTTGGAGATGTTTTTAGCATAACCTTAAATATAGCCTTTCTAAAAAGGTAAATTATAAATTATGCTGTTTTTTTACGGCCAATATAGCAATGCTTATGTTTTATGAAAGGACATAAAATCTCTTTGGACTTTATTGTTGTTCCTGGACTTTATTATTGTAACTATTTGTAGCATTTGACAAATTTACATCTACTTTAACTGTTCGTATTTCATAGACAGTGGCCTTGGTACCAAACAGTGTAAAATCCTACGAATGCTTCTCTGATCTTACTTTTTCCATTATTCCCTCTAATTTGTTTTAATTTTGTATAAATCGGTACCATAGGCCAACGCAGTAGCATGAAGTGATCATAAGAAAAACTCCTAATATTCTTGATTAAGAGCACACATTACTGATTTGTGTTATGTTAAACTTTTTTTTTTTGTATCAGTGATGGTAAATGATTTGATACAAACACTCAATTCCCATACGAGGAAACCATTAGAGTCTATTACGTTTATGGTGTTGAACGGTATACTCATCATCGGCTAGTTTGATGATTTGATAATATTATCTCCTTAAAGTACTTGCCCAAATAGCAAAAAAAAACTTGCAAGAAGCTTGCAGCAGCCTTGGCATGGCAAGACATCAATTTTACAACCACCTTGGCATGGCAAGACTGTAAGTGTGCAGCAAGCTTGCAGCAAGAATTCAAATCTCCATCAAAAGAGTTTGCTACATGCTTGCCACGACAAGCTTTCAGCAGGCTTTGCATGACAAACTTGCAGCAGGCTTGACATGACGATCTTGCAGCAACATCTTTTGGTAGAAACTTGAATTCTTGCTGCATACATACAACCTTGCCATGACCAGGTTGCTGCAAGCTTGAATACTTGCCATGTCAAGGTTGCTAAAAGTTTGTTGCAGTTTCTTTTTGCTTTCTAGGAACCATCATCACCTGGAAAATTCTTCTCGTTACAGGTTTTCATCCATAGCTGCAGGAGTGTGACATTTTTGAATTGATGGCAGAGGCAGTGAGACCCGAGTACCATGACACATTAGTTCCCCAACTGAAGAGTGAACTTGATGTGTTAATGCACACCACGATCATCCTCGACTGCAGTCCATGCAGACTGCGCCGCGACTGTGACTTCAGTACTACAATAAAAATTCAGATGTGTAAGCAACAGAAACCTTTAACAAATTCAAATGCCCTTCTTTCGACTAACACAAATTTCTCCTCAATCCCTGACTATAGTGCTCAACAAAACAGGACCTAAACAAGTGACAGTGAAAGTGCGTAAGTAATAATGCCAAGTCGGATGAGGACAAGCAGCTGCCAACCACTTGTTATTTCAATGGGAAACTGTACCACAGATATGGTGCCTGTTGTCGCGAATTTAACTCTACTAAATTTAAATTGCCACTAGTGGACTGTACCTAGAATTTCAGCGAGAAAATGACCAACAGGCGGCAGCTGCACACGACTAAACTTACCGCGGTGATGTCCAACACGAAACTGCTCTCTTCTTCGTGTAGCTCAGGACCACCAACCCTTGACACATCGTTGACAACTGACGAACGCGCACCAAGTCAGGTGAGCGGGAAATTTAAAATGCGTCTCGCACAAGTATTAAGAGATCACTAAAAGAAACTACACAAAGTTCTGCCATAAAATAACAATTGGACGCTTGAAGATTCCATTGTCAGTGCGCACTGTAGCGACTCGCGCAATACCATCCCTTCCCAGATGAAGCTCTTCCACACCTGCAAGATGCCACTGCAGAGGAGGTATTCGGTCGTCCTTAATCAACACAAGTTGATTGGGAGCGATGCTTGCTCCTGACTTCTGCCACTTCGAGTGTTGTTGGAGAGTATGGAGGTACTCCCACTGCAAATGCTGCCAGAAGTCTTGATGTAGCCACTCAATCAGCTGCCAGTGTTGAAGTCTGTTTAGGCTTATATCGTCATGACTGGGATCTGGCACAGCGACAAGAGGCTCAAGTGTCAGGAAGTGTCATGGGGGTAAGGGCGACAAAGTCATTGGGGTCCGAACTTAGAGGGCCCAGGGGTCTGGAGTTCAGGACCGCTTCCACCTGCACAACGACAGTGTACAACTCCTCAAAGGTTAAGATTTGTTCCCCAATGACACTTACAAAATGGATTTTGAAGGACTTGACCCCGGCCTCCCACACTCCTCCAAAGTGAGGGGCCGCATGTGGGTTGAAGTGCCATGTCACTCCAATGGGTGTGGAAGCATCGACAACCCTTTTCTGTTGAGAGGATGATGTCAGAAGCTGCTGGAGTTCCCTTAGGTAGTTGTGGGCCCCGACAAAGTTTGTTCCACAGTTACTGTAGATCTTGGAATAACTTCCTCGACGAGAAACAAAAGGTTTGTAGGCAGCCAGGAAAACATCAGTGGAGAGGGTCAGAGGCAAGTTTCACAAGGACTCCTTTGGTGGCACAACAAATAATAGGCCTTCAACATTGATGACTCACGAGTCCTGCTGGCCCTTATATGAATGGACCCTGCATAATTAACCCCTACCTTAGCATATGGCTTCACCTGTTGGACCCTCATAGCAGGCAGATTGCCCATGAGAGGTGTGCACGATGATGGTTTTGCCCTCAAACAGCGCACACAATAGGGCAATCGCCGTGTGATGACATGTTTATCTGAGAGGATCCAAATAATTTCCCTCAGAATGGCCTGAAAAGTACGAATACCAGGGTGCTGGTTCCTTTCATGGTAGTGTCCAATGATGAGGTCGGTCAACACATGGGTCTTGGAAAGCAGCACTGGATGCTTGTGATCGAAGGGGAGGTCAGAGTGCTGGAGTCTACTACCCACCCTCAACATTCCCGGAACCTTCAACAAAGGGAACAAGTTTTCGAATCGGGGGAGAAATATGTAGACCCTTTTCAACAGAAGCAAGCTCTTCTTTGAATGCCACAGACTGCACATTCAACAATATAATCTGAAGGGACTTGTCTAACTCCCTAGGGGTAAAGTGCCCAGTGAGGCGATTTGCACGAGAATTACGGCAATTGTGAATAAAACGCTGCACCAATGACATCAATCGAAGCAACTTTGACAATCTATCACATTTTAGTAGTTTGACAATCTCATCAGCTGAAACAAATTTTCCCAAAACTTTAACCTTCTGCTCAAGTAGGACTGTGTCAGTGACTAAAGTTTCAGAACAGGTGGGCCACTGAGCAGGTGAGGTGGTTCCCGTAACCATGCTGGATCAGTCCACCACAGGGGATGTCCTACTAGCTGAGAGGGCAAGAGCCAACGAGATGCACAATCTTCAGGATTGGACTCTGATGGGTCATGCTTCCAACAGGATGGCCTGGTAGCTCCTGGATCTCACTTACCCTGTTGGCGACAAAAGTTGGTGAGGAGACGAGTTCACCCAAAACGAAGAACAAACTGCGAGTCTGTCCACACACTTGTAGACGACAATGTGATGGCAGGGACGAACAACTCTACCACATGATGAAGTAGATGAGCTAACAATTGAGCCCCACAAAGCTCCAACCATGGGATGGACTGAACCTTTACTGGAACAACCTTAGCTTTGCCAGTGACTTAATGTGTGGTGACTCCTGAAGGTGTGGTGAGGTGTAGACAAACCACTGCAGCATAGCCAATCTGTGAGCTATCAGAGAAGCCATGCATTTCGTAGAAGGAGCCTGCAGGACCAATTACTTGTCTGGCAACAACTGATGCTAGCAGTGGTAGCTCACTGTTGAACTGACTCCACTTCTCGACAATATTACCTGGAAGCTTAGAATCCCAATCAAGTTTCTCCAGCCAGAGTGTCTGGATGAGGTGTTTCGAAAACATGGTGAGAGAATAGAGCCACCCAAGAGGATCAAAAATCCTTGCCACTTCTAACAAGATGATTCTTTTGGTGGTCTCTTTGCAACTAAGCTGTACCTTGTATGAGAAGCAATCAACACTGGGAATCCATTGCAGCCCTAACACCTTTGCAACATGACTGTCTTTATCTAATGACAGGGCTTCTGGGGTCTCAACATCAAGGCAGGATGGTTGCTTACAAACTTTTGCAGTTTAAAACCACCAACAGCGAGCAATTAAATCAACTCCCTTTGCAGGGCCAACACAGAACTAACAGAATTAGAGTCAGTGACCACGTCATCAACATATACGTCTGGCTTCAGCACATTTGCAGCACAACAGAAAATTGTTCCTTCTCATCCTCAGCCAACTGCTGCAAGGTGCGAAGTGCCAAGTGTGAAGCGGAGGAGACACCATACGTCACCGTCTTTAAACGAAAATACTCCACTAATTCACTGTCATCAAAGTGCCAAACAATACGCTGAAGATCCTAATGGCTAGGACATACTGCTAACTGTCTATACATTTGCTTAATATCAGCTCTAAAGACAATAACATGTAGTCTGGCCTTCAACAACACATCAATGATGTTGCATTGTAGCCTAGGTCCAGTTAAGAGAACATGATTTGGAGACACACCTGTTGAGCTCTTTGAAGATGCATCGAACACGACACGAAGTTTGGTGGTTGTGCTTTCAGGTTTTATGACACAATGGTGTGGAATATAATATGTAGGCGAGGACGAGAATTCTGAAATGGGTACCTTATCCATATGCCCCTTTGTAAGGTAGTCCCCATTAAGTAAGAATACATCTGTTTCAATGGCAGATCCCCCTTGAAGTGCCTTTCCGGACGAAGCAACCAGTTCATCACTTGCGGCCGAGATACACGCAGCACTGACATTGACGAGCGAACGAAAGGGCAAACACATCACATACCTACCAGTAGCATCACACATGTGGGTCTCCACAAACAAGTCCTCACCCCGAACCTCTTCGGCAGATTTTTGTTTAGCTGGTGGGAACTCCTCAACCTCCCAAAACCTCCTCATGACATCCTCCAGGGGACTCAGCATCAACAATGAAATGCAATAGGATGCTGAAGAGACAGCAGGGGGTTCTGCTTCTACCTGGCCCATCAAGATCCACCAAAACTAGAGCCATGGGAGAGCCATTGATTTTACCATCAGTAAGGAACTGAGGAACAAGATCTGCCCCTATAAGTATATCAATAGGTAGAGGATCATCAAAAGCTGGATCTGCAAGCTTCAAATGGACAACTGAGTGGCACACCTTACTGGACAAGGTATCTTCTTGACGATAAACTCTTATTTTGTATAGTACTCGAAGCACACGCTCGTGTTTTACCTGCAACATAAAGAGCAATACAAACAACGAAAAACGCACACTAAAAACGACGATGCCAGCAAAGATCCGGCCCGGAGGACCGAAAATGTTTTGGTGAATTTAACTCTACTGAATTTAAATTGCCAGTAGTGGACTGTGCCGCGAATTTCAGGGAGTAAATGACCGACAGGCGGCAGCTGCACACGACTCAACTTACTGCCATGATATCCTACACGAAACTTCTCTCTTCTTCCTATAGCTCAGCACCGATAACCCTTGAGACAACATTGACAACTAACGAACGCGCACCAAGTCAAGTGCGCAGGAAATTTAAAATGGGTCTCGCACAAGCATTAAGAAATCAGTAAAAGAAACTACACAAAGTTCTGCCATGAAATTACTATTGATCTAAACTTCTAACAAATTCGTATTTACAAGGTCACAAGTTCAAACAGTACCTGTCCCAACAACCTTCGCCTGCATAATAAACAAATTACAGGCAGTGTACACAGTGCTTCGGGAAATGGGAAGAAACATAAGGAAGCCGGATATTCCTGAAACTTGGAACTGCATAGTGTTACCAGCTGACACCACAAAAACTTCCCATTAACCAAATTAGCAGCAGTCAAACCCAGTTTATTTGTCTATTGGTTCTCAGCAACATACACAATTTTGCTGCACTCATTTATACCACAGTGTCACATAACCTTATACAACCCAGCTTTGTAAATCTGGCAGATATCACACCATCATCACATGCCATTTTATTGGCCTCATATCATCACACCACTACAGCATCAGGCCAAGCATCAATCACCATATGCATCAAAAAGATGGAGAGTATCAAAACTGCCATGATCACACCATACATCCCAGAAGATGCTACCTTCTCTGTTCCCTGGCTTACGGAACAAAACTCCACAGCAGATCCTGAGGTTCGTCTCATCCATTTCGGACTTAAGGAACTATGCACTGACTGTTGGTTGGCCGAAACGGTATCTGCAATTCGGTTGACAGTAATCAGCCACATCCTCCTCAACGAACAGTGGGATATGTTTACCATACACGATACATTTGACGTGGTCAAGCACTGGCTCGGTGAATTTCCCGTCCCCGTTGGGAAAGCCAACTTGACGCGTTGTGTTACCAGAGCTGAGGATGTATTAAATATGTGCCCGGCGCTACAGCTCTTCGGTGAACTCATGAAATGAGAGTCGTTTCGGTCGACAGCCTAGGGGGCTCTGGTTAACACTCCATCACGCACGATGGCGAGGCTGTAGGCCGCCTCTCACGCCTTAATTAAATTACAAATAAAACACTTACGATGCATGTGAAGTTATTTATTCCCTGAGACTCCTTAATGCACACACACAACTATAGTAGAAGACAGGTGGCCTTAATGACCCGGAACTTCGAGCGACCACGTGGCTTTACAATATGAAACGCGACTGCACTTAACAATTCCCTGATAAGAATAATGTCACTCTCCCCTCGGCACTATAACAAATAAAACAATGATTCGGTTTGTGAAGTCTATGCCAATGAGTATGAATTCAGCTGAAGATATCCGCACCGATGGCCTTTGCGGAGCGAGAGACTTGCATGTCTTGATGCGTTGAAGTGCTGAAGAGAACTCGGATGAAGCGTGCGCCGGTTTCCGCCACCTGAGTGCAGCCGACGCCACGCGACGAAACGATGAAGTACAATATACATTAAAAAGTGATTATGAAATGAAAGTGACATGAATTAAATTAACCTAAGACGACATAATTTTCCCTTAAACAAATACACAATAAAAAGGATTATATTCTAAATGTTTCCATCTTACCAGCAGCAGTACTGCCAAGTGTACAATGTCAAATGTCCCTGGCTGGGGCTGTTCCGACTGTCCTCCATGATGACAAAAAAAATTATATTAATTATATACACTGAATAAATAACTTTGAATAAATACCCTGATGCTATTAACAACACTGAATAAATTAGAAACACTGATGCAGTTACACTGATGCTATTAATGACACTGAATAAATTAGAAACACTGATGCAATTGCACTGATACTATTATGCACACTCTCACTCGTGCCCACAAGCCCGTCGGTGTGGTGTGTCAGGTGTAGTGACATGACTGCGGCAGTCAGAGTGGGCACAAAGGAGCTCGTAAACGTGCGGTTCACTTCATACTTCAAACCACGCGACTGTGCAGTCCCTCAGGTGTCCCTCCATGCTGCTAGGCACAGCATGTAGTGGGTGGTTTCAGCTGGTGGCAGGGCCTCAGTGAATAAGGCCCGCGCCTCTGGGAGCTGATTCCTGCTCTGCTGTTGCTGCTGCTGCTGCTGCTGCTGAGGTTCCAGGGTGCTGGCCTCGGCGGTGCTGGCGTCTCTTGGCATGCAGGTGTGGGCAGAGGTTGTCCCTCCACACGTGGTGCATGCCGGATGGATCTGCTGACGTGGCCGCTCGGAGCGGCGGAGAGGGGTGGTAGACCCCTCATCCTCTGACTCCTCCTGGCTGCTGCTGCTGCTGCTGCGGTGTGGACGTCGGCGTAATGTTGATGTTGGCGAGGGGGGAGGAGAGGGCCCTGGTGAAAGGCTGCTAAATCTCGTTACGCTGCCCCCATCACTTTGGCCGACGTCCTCTGGAGTGAAGTCCCCCGCTGTTGGTCCTGCTGAGGGTGGTGTGGCGAAGCCATCCAGAGGGCTGTCCTGTGGGGAACTCTGTCCCACAGGTGTCTCTGTTGGCTCACCATCGGCAGCATCCCTGCTGACCAGCATCGTGATGCAGGGCGTCACGATGCTGCTGGTTGGCCCTTCCAGGCCTGCAGTGTTGCTGGTGGTGCTGATGCTTGCTGGCGGCGGCAATCCTATCTCGGGTACCTCTTCTTCCTCCACGTCCCTAGGGGCATTGAATCGCCTGACGTCGTGACAGAGAAGAGGCGCTGGAGAACTCCACCATCGTTGCCGGAGCTCTGCATCGCGACTTCCCTTGTGCCATCGATTGTTGCGTTACTCTGGTGATGCTCGACAACCTGCTCATCAGGCGTCGTGAGGTTTGTCGTCCCAACTGCCAATCTGAGGTCGTCGCGGTGGACGGCTGCCCTCCTACTGCTGCTTAGCCTGATGAGGTACGTGGTGTACCCCAGCGGCTTTACCACCATGTGTGGCCCACTCCACTTCTGGGCGAACCCGGCGCAAAGTTCTTTGCGCGGCTTAATATCTGGTGTTTCTTGACTTACACCAGTTGGCCAGGCGCCAATCATTGTGGTGCTCTCGTGGTGGCAGGCACCCACTCCTTGATATAGCTCTCCTGGTTGTGACGAGCTGCCATTAGCTCTGCCTCCCCGCGTTGTCTTCTGGCAGTCCCATCCTCTGGTTCCTCTGCTGTCTCTGGTTGGCATGCGCAAACTCTCCAGGCAGCATCAGTTCGCTGCTCTGTAGAACTGCTGCTGGAGTCTGACCTGTGGCTAAGTTTACCCGCCTCCTTTTGGTGAATAAGGCTGCGAGTAGTTGTTTGGCCCAGTTGGTGTGGTCGTTACCCACTCGCAGGCGTAGTTGTGTCTTGAGGTCCTGGTTGCGTCTCTCGGTGGGGTTTGCCCTCGGTTGGTATATGGGGGTTGTATGCTGTCTTACTCCCCAACGATTACACAGATCATGCCAGAATTTCTCAGTGAACTGGGTCCCGTTGTCTGTAAGTAAGGTCTGTGTATACCCCTTGCGAGGGTAGCACTCTGTCTCCATTGTTCACGCAATTGTGCGTGCTCGTGCGCTGGAGACTGGTTACACTTTGGTCCACCTTGAGAAAAAGTCGCTCACGACCAGGATGAACCTTTTCCTGGTGGAAGTGCGGGGGTAAGGGCCCATGAGGTCAAGGGACACTGTCTCAAATGGTTCCTTTGGCACCCTAGGTTGTTGTTGTGCGACTCCATCCGTTCTACTTTTGAAATGGCTGCAGAGGACGCTCTCCCTCACATGCCTGCGTACACCCCTGCTTGCTCCTGGCCAGTGAAAGTGCTTGTAGAGGTTTCTGGCCATCTGGGTTGCCCCAGGATGACCGGCCAAATGGCTGTCGTGTGCGTGCTTCAGTGCTTGCTCCCGTACTCCTGCAGGTACATAAATGCACCAGGTTGCATCGGGATGCTGCTGATGGGTTTCTATGTGCGTGTCTCGCATGAGCCACCACTCACTATCTCCCTGCATGATATTCACCATCTTCTCCTGGGTTTGTGCGCATTGTTGTTGGGCGTCGATCACTAATGCCTTCAGTTCGTCGAGCCTGGGTTCAGAGTTTGGTGTTGTCTCTATCATATTGCAGATAACCTGCCCGTTGTCTGTTGTTGCATGGTTGACCGTAGGGGGTAATAAGTCGTCCCACTCATCCCTGTCGATGGCTACTTCAGTGCCTGGTGTCCTGGACAGTTCATCTGCTAGTTGGTTCTCTGCTCCGGGACATGTTGCACAACGAAGTCGTATGATTGCAACAACAATGCCCATCGGGCTAGTTTGCTCTTGGCTTCCCTCATGGAATGAAGCCAGAGTAGGCACCTGTTGTCGGTCCGTAGGGTAAAGTGCTGGTACTCGAGGTATGCCCTATAATGCTTCACCGCCCAAACCACTGTCAAACATTCCCTCTCATTTACATCGTAACGACCCTTAATCGGCCCAAACTTGGCGCTACAATACTCAATGATCTGGCATTCATTGTTGTCGCCCAATTGAAATAGTACGGTGCCGAGGCCCTTCTTACTGGCATCTGTTTGGAGATATAGGTGCCTACTGTGGTCGTGATGTGCCAGGGTTGTGCACTGTCGGAACCTCCTCTTCAGTTCCTGGAAGCAGCTTTCGTGCTCGCTGTTCCACTGGAACTTACGGTTCGGGGACAGCATGTCTGTTAGGGGGGCTGTTACTGTTGGTAAATCCCTAATGTTTTCCCTCAGCCAGTTCACCAACCCGAAGAACTTCCAGAGCTGTTTACGGGTTCTGGGTGCCTCATGCTGGTCGATGAGAGAAAGCTGTTCTGGTGTGGGCCTACTGCCGTTTACGTCCACTAGGTGCCCAAGGAACTGGATGCTGGGTTTCCCTATGGGGCACTTCCGGTTTGCACAAGTTAACTTGTTGATCGTTAGGTGCTCCAGTACTAACAACAGGTGTTTTATGTGATCTTCCCAGATCTCGGACCAGATGATCACATCGTCCAGGTATGCAAGGGTAAAATCCTCTACATATATGTTGAGCACTTGTGCCATCATGGCCTGGAAAGTGGCCGGTGCACACTTTAGCCTGAACTGCATGGCACAGAACTGGAAGCGTCTCCCATCAGGGACGGTGAATGCTGTTTTGTGGCGATCTTCTGGCTTGATCGGGACCTGCCAGTAGCCGCTGCGCAAGTCCAATGATGTCATTACTTTTGCTTTCCCTAGTGTGTGTAGTGCATCCTTCATGCTGATGTATGGTGGTGGTGCGCTTTGAGTTATCAGATTAAGGGGGTGAAAGTCCACACAGAATCGCCACGTTCTGTCTTTCTTGGATGCTAATGTGATTGTGCTATTGTACTTGCTGTGTGTGGGCTTGATGACGCCTTCGGCTGACATTTCCCTAATCTGTTCTTTGATGATGGTACACTGGTGGGGTTGGTAACTATGTGGTTCTGCGAAAACCGGGTGGTCGTGCTCCAATGGTATGGAGTGCTTGGCGATAGTAGTCCGCCTTAAGGGGTCAGCGTTCGCAAACACGTCCCGTCTTTCTTGGAGGATTTTCTGTACCATTCCCCGGTACTCTTCTGGCACCCCACTGTCCAGTTCATCCAGCTGGACGCCTGGTGGGCAGCTAGTGGTCCGAGGTTCTATTTCATAAACGGTGCATCGTTCCTTCTGTCCAAAATGTATCCTGCGAGCCGCTGGCTCTACAATGGTGTTATGTTAGGTGAGCCAGGGTATGCCCAGTATGTTGTCTTCCCGCAGGCCCGCCGACACTAGTGCTGTAGTGGTAGTCTCTACATCCCTAATGCGGACAGTGATGGTCACTTCTCCGAGGATCTGCCCTGTTTGTTGGTGGGTGGCAAGGTGTTCTATGTGCTTTGCTGGCCTTATCGCTCCCTCATTCATGAACCCTACTCTCACGAAGTTGTGTGATGCTGCTGTGTCCACTAGTGCTAGACACTGGATTTTATTTAGGGTGATCGGTATCCTGATCATCCTGTGGTTGCCCCTGGTTATCTGCTGTAGCACGATTTGTTGTGGAGTGGGTCTTGTTACTGCTTAGTGTTGACTTGTCTTATGCGGTTGTTGATGTTTTGGCCTGGGGTGGTGAACATCCGGCTCGCGTACCCCGCTAGCTAGTTTCCCATTGGTGTCCTGCCATTGTTAACACTTGCCTTTTTTCTGTTTTCCAGGTTGCAGGACTCGTTGTTCGAGTGGTACTGCTGACCTTGGCAGTACCCACATGGAAAAGGGGGGCCTTCCCTCCTAACTGCCGTGTTTGGACGGGCTGGCATGGGGGTAACCATCTGTCTCTTCCCCCTGTCCTGCTGTTCGGTATGGTGCATCTCCCTCCTGCCAAGTCCAGCTGATGGCTGCAAATTCCTCCTCCACGCACTTTGATCCCATGGTTGTGGTTGATGTGGCCCATCCCTTCCCCTGTGATACACTTTATCCACTTTGGCCTGGTCCAGTAAGGCCATAGACCTCATGAACTGTGCTACATCGTTATGAATTAGTGGGGCTAGGGCCAACTTGAACTCGGACCTCACCGTTGAGGCTACCACCTCTAAAATGTCTGAATCCTGCATCTTTGTTGAAAAATGTTTGAGGAGTGGTAAATGTTGTTAGTGTTTCACACTCCCTCTGTGGTTCCAACACGGCACTGCTTTGAGCCTGTAATGAGGTGTATGCTGAGTTGAACTGTCTTAGGAAGGCACTTTGAAAATTGGCCTATTGCATGCTGTAGTGGACAATGGTGCGCCACCACGTATGTGCCTCCCCAGATAACTGTCCCCCTATACAGCTAGGCCCCTCCACTTCACTGACACAGTGCCTGGTTAGTCGTCCTGTGATGTCTATCAGGAATGCCTGCGGGTCCTCCATGATGTGTCCAGCGAAGGTTGGCAGTGTCTGGAACTGGGATGATGTCGTGCCCGTCTCTCCGGTGGGTCTCAGCACTGCTGGGGTTGCTCTGGCCTCCTGGTGTTGTATGAGCCACACGAAGCCAGGTGTGGTGTGAGGCGCCAATGGGTTTCCCCAAGGCGCTGCTGCTCCCTACATTTTGGTTGAGTGCCCCCTTAGGCTGTGGTGTCGGCTGCTATGCACACTGTCTTCGGTGAAGGAGCATGGTGTCGTTGCCCCAGGTATGTGGGCCCACTGTTCACGCCCGAAATGTCCTGCGGTGTTGTTGACATTGTCCCTATCGGTGGTCCGCACAGTCCGCACACACTCATCGCACCGAATCTTCCCATGACTGTCCGCGGTCGCGCGCTCGGTTCCTGTGAGGGACACAGTGTGGTAATTTCGGTGACGCTCTAGGCAAGGTATTGTCCGTTCACCTATCCCTGCACAGATGATTTGCTTCGCGCACCTTCGGTTACGAAAAATGTCTGCTATTGTATCCTGCAAACTTTGTCTAATTGTTTCGGACTGGAAAAATGTTTCTCGTTGCTGTTCTAGTTCGTACTGGCACGCATAGTTGTTGAAGCAGAAGTTATTCCGGAAAACCCGCGGTCGGTTACACTCTACACATAACGACACTTGTTTTCTGGTTGAAGTGCTGATAATGGCTTTCTCTATTAATTTCGTGTTGCTGGCTTTAATACGCGCATTCGCGTCTCCCTCACGCGGACAATTATTAGTCCAGAACGGGTTCTTGTTATTTGATTGTCGCACGCATGTAAGACATAAATTTTGACCTTTACCATTCGATGTCGTCCAGTTCAGTTTTCTGGTATTTAATTTGCAATCTTCCATGTGGCTCATGGTAAACATGGTGGTTGTTCTTATGAAACATCTCTCAAATTGCCTCTCTAGTTTACGTGATCGATTATCTCGTTTTCGCTACGACAGATTGATTTGGTGGCCGTTACAGAAAAATTGTACTGTTCACTGCTGAATGCTGTTTATTTCACGAGACTAATTTTTTACATTTTATATTAAAAATTTGTGTTAAGAGTTACTTTTGCTGCTGGGGACTGTTTAACATATTTAATATCCTGCTTGCTTCTACCTGTGTGCTTATTGACGGTTAATTGACTAAGTTTAATGTCTCGTTTTGCTCGGCAACCACTATGGTCAATTTTTTTTATCTTTTATAAACATTACTTCAATTATTTGAAAACATCGCTTGTCACATAGACCTGAATTTGCCCTCCGCCTTGAAGTGAACTCCTTTCGGTTGATGGGCTAGGGGGCACTGGTTTACACTCTATCACACACGATGGCGAGGCTGTGGGCCACCTCCCACACCTTAATTAAATAAAATAAAAGCACTTATGATGTTTGTGGAGTTATTTATTCCCTGAGACTCCTTAATGCACACACAACTATAGTAGAAAACAGGTGGCCTTAATGACCCGGAACTTCGAGCGACCACGCGGCTTTACAATATGAAGCGCGACTGCACTTAACAATTCTCCGATAAGAATAATGTCGCTCTCCCCTCGGCACTATAACAAATAAAACAATGATTCGGTTTGCGAAGTTTATGGAAATGAGTATGAGTTCAGCTGAAGATGTCCGCACCGAGGGTCTTTGCGGAGCGAGAGACTTGCATGTCTTGATGCATTGAAGTGCTGAAGAGAACTCGGATGAAGCGTGCGCCGGTTTCCGCCACCTGAGTGCAGCCGACGCCACGCGGCGAAACCATGAAGTACAATATACACTAAAAAGTGATTATGAGATGAAAGTGACATGAATTAAATTAACCTAAGACGACATAATTTTCCCTTAAACAAATACACAATAAAAATGATTATATTCTAAATGTTTCCATCGTACCAGCCACAATGCTGCCAAGTGTACAATGTCAAATTTCCTTGGCTGGGGCTGTGCTGACTGTCTTCCATGATGACAAAAAAATGATATAAATTATATACACTAAATTAATAACACTGAATAAATACCCTGATGCTATTAACAACACTGAATAAATTAGAAACACTAATGCAATTGCACTGATACTATTATGCACACTCTCACTCGTACCCACAAGCACGTAGGTGTGGTGTGTCTGGTGTAGTGGACCCGACTGCGGCAGTCAGAGTGGGCACAAAGACGCTCGTGAATGCGCGGTTCGCGAGCAATGTGACATACATTCCAACAAACAGGAAAAGCTAAGCATGTAATTTAGTTAACCTAGGAATAGCTCCATTTACACCCCACCACAAAGTTACCTGTCACACCAAGACAGAATAATTAGACCTCATTTACAATAAATATTTAGTGGCAATGTCACTGAGCCAACCAATAGCGAATTCAACTCCGCAATTACTCTCGCGCCAAAAGAAAAGTATGTGGAAGTTTTGCGTGGACTTTTAGCCATTTAACAAAGTGACTTGTAGCACACTAATGCTATGCATTAGTGTCAGGGATGCCATCGGCTCTCTAGGACAAGCAAAGATCCCATCATCACTCTACCTTAGAAGCAGGTATTGGTAAGTTCCAGTGAAGTTGGAATACTTTGACAAGACAGTTTTCGTGGCAGATACTTCCATTTCGGCAACATACCATTTACCTCAATTCTGCTCTGGCCCTTTTTCCAGGCATTAATGGTATGAGCGTTGGATAGCCTCATATGTGAATTCACCCTCGTCCCAACTCAACAGTGTGGTAGTGTGATCGAAGAGTTGGGAGGAGCGCCTGAGTCATGTGTCATTTGTATTGGAGACACTTGCAACTAACAGCATCATGTACACCATACTGAAGTGTCACATCGCCAATACAAGCATTGATTTCATGGGACATGTGGTCAATGCAGAAGGTAACAAGCCAATTGTAGAATCCATGTCGCTGACTGATGAGTGCAGACCACAATGCTAGCACAAACAACTCTGAAAATTATTTGGTATCATCAATTACTTGTGGAAATACATCCAAGACTTCACCATAATCATTACACTACTCACGGTCCTCCTGTCACCAAAGAGGAAATTACACTAGTACCAGACCACCGACAACACACTTCAGAAAATTGAGGCGCATATCAGCGAGTGTCTGACTCTGGAAAGATACAACCCCACACAATACCTATATTTGGAGAATGATGTCAGTCAAGATATATTATGTGCAGTGCTGTACCAGTAAAGGGATAATGGTGAAAATGTTATCATTGACTCTGCAAATTTCAAGTTTGACCCTTCCGAGTGCAGTTATGATGTGAATGAGCATGATTTTTTAGTAGTGGTGTAATCTGTGAAAAAGTACCAGGCCTATCTCGAGTTCAGAAATTTACCTTGCACACAGATAAGTAGTGATTGTTATGTACGAGACATGTAGCAAACTAACCCAATGGGTATTCTTCCTTCATGCCTACGACTTCACATTGGAGCATGCACCAGGCAGTGAAAACAAGTTAACCGAAACTTTATCCCACTCTACTTATGCTGATATCATTGTGCAAAGTGATGCTGAATGGGAGGCCATCCTACAACCAACCATGTGGGACTTCATTAGCGAGGTGACTGTTAGTGATATAGATGTTGCCAACAGTGACAGTAGAGTGCGTAAACTGTTGATGCAACAAACTTATGATGCCATCCATGAGCACAATGACTATTGTGAACGTTAAGTTTATGAGTACTGGCATGTGTTCGATGGCCATGTAGAACTGTGTTCGCCAAAAGTGCGGGTCGCTTGGTGTGTGTTTGTTCACCCCACCGCTAGCGATCACTTGTGCCATGCACACAGGGGCGGACTTGCAAGTCACTTAGTGTGGAGCAAACTGTATTCGAACATTTCAATTAACCAGGCCTCACTCGGAGCATTAGACAGTTCGTTCGACAATGAGAAAAATGCAATAATTTAAAAGAATTTAGGATGGATGACACAATATAACAGCAACATGTTCTGCACAAGCTTTTTGAGACAGTATCAATCGATCTTATGGGACCATGCCCAATAAAATTTATGGGGAAATGATTCAATGTTGTTGTGATGGACAACTTATCTCGGTAGATGGAAGCATTATAAGTGTCAAGTGCGCTTACCAAAAAGATTGCTATAATGTGTGGTTACCCCCACTCGGGGGGTATCCACACAACATATTGACTTCCGATGGGTCCCAGTTTATGGGATGTAAATGGTGACATCTGTATTCGTAATGGGTTGTACACCACATCAAAGCAGCTGTGTATCATATGTGTGCTAACCTCGTGGAGCACCAGAACCAAATTCTAAAAGTGTAGATGTGACCCCATTGTCGTGGAGGGGTGTTGAAAGGGGGGAATCGGCACAATAGCTGGGCCGATCAGCTGACCATCTCTGTCTTCACCACCCATCTTCACATCTATGCCACCACCGGCAAGTCACCCATCGATGTCTTACTGGGCCACTATATCACTCTACCTGGTGAGGTGACTTAAGCTGTCTATAGGTAATTGGCAGCACTGAGTCAGCTGTCAGTGATGAACGATGCGAGCAGAGAGATAGACAGAGACAGAGAGCATGGGCACACACCTACACACCTACAGTAGTGGCTCCCTGCCGCCACTCGTCCGCCACTCCATCTGTATCCAGGGCAGAGTGTGTACATTCATCTCCACTCCCATCCTGCAGTCCACAAGAAGCTGGTATGTTCCCAATGCATGTAACTTGACTGAGGCACAAGTATTTGTTGATGCACCAGAAAGCCTGTCGTAGTCACATGGCTGGGCAAATGCTGTTGGCCAACCATAGTGGACCATGCACTATCTTGTGTAGCACAGAATCTTCTTGATGCCTGGTCTTCTTGAAGTGTGTTTGTCATCCTGTAGGTCATGCTTCTTTGAATCTTGTGTCTTGAGCCCCAGCTTGAAGTGAGTGTACTTGAAATTTGGCATCACAATCGTTTGACACTGAACCATTAGGACTATTCCAGCATGCATTTTGGTTAATTATAATGATTGGAGATTCATAATACTTCGCATGGTGTTGTCGGTGAAGAAAGATTACAACTTTGCCATTGCTTGTGTAGTTTAATTAATATTCTAGAATGTGGTGGTATGTAGTAATGTGGGCAATTTGTGTATTTGTGTAGACGTTACAAATGTTTGCTGTCAGTATGGGCTAAGCAGTCTGTAGCAATCTGTGCTCCAACATGCATGTTGTACCGCTGTGTGGTATTGGAGTAACAATTTCCAAAACAATTAATTAGAGAATTCGTATTATCTGACACAGTATAATATTGCCACAGGTGTCTTATTTCTGCTGCTTGACATTAGATTCTTTATCGAATATTTGACTTTGCTTTAATAGTTATTTGGTAATACTCTTACAAACGTGTTTAAAACGGACACAATTTAATACTAATGCTACATAATTCCATTACTGAACTAGCCGACAACACTCATTGCGTACTAACCGAGTACTGTATTTTCCAGTTACAATGCGCTCGCACTGAGTGTGGTAGTTGTCTTTCAAGATAAGTTTTATTCATGTTCCAATTGTCTATTGCAATGGAAAAGTGCGAAGCATGTTACGTTTTTGCTGTACTTTCAAGAGTTAGTGTGACAATTCGAGAGCAAATATGGCCGACATAATAAGCGTCTGTTTACTGTAATCACTTGTTTAAACCACCGTAAGAGTGTATGATGGTGTGTACTATGATGGTGTAATGAATGCGCAGGTGCAATTCTAAGTTGAAAGTGGTTTCCATTTATGCCGTTGGTTTCCAAAGAGTGTAAAGGATATTGGAATGTAAGGTATTTCCTCATTGTATTCTAATTTGTATTACTGTGTCAAAACATTTTAATACGTACATATTATTATATATTCAGTCAAAACGGAATTGTGAAATTATTGATAATTCCTTTCCTCATTATTTTTTATAATGATGAAAAAAAGACATTTTGAAAACGTTTGTTGGTACCATTGATAAACGTCACACCCGAAAGAATTTTCTGCACTTGCTCCTCCCTCTTCCGTGGTCTGCTCTCCCAGCGGTCACCATGTTGAGTGCGCTTTCGAGGGTTGTGGTTGGGATTTCGAGGGGTGTTAAACCGTGTTTAAACCCCCAAACCTTTCAAAATGAATCGGGGAAAGTATTCGCTGTGTGGTTTAGTAACAGTAAGTAATAATTTTTTATATAACACCATTTTGAGAGGTATCTTTTACGTGTCCTTTTGGTTTGGAGGAGGTCATAAATACATGTTCCAAATATAGATCTATATACTTTCTGTAAGACTGAATATAATTTTGAGTGTGTTAAAGGATATGGAATTTTATGTTGTGCTTTTGTTATTTATACCTTGCGGGCACGTAATCGATACTAATCATATGGCATAGAGCGCGTTGCGTATATCCGGTTTTTATTTTCGTCTGCCATTTTACATTTTAATAAATAAAACAAAATTTCGTGGAAGTGTTCATGTATGTGGTTACGAGTTCCCTACTAAGTCTAAGATTCATATGCGTAGTTGAACATTACTAAGTTAATTTAATGTTAATACTATTTATCAAATATGTATTCAAAGTTATGCATTTGTCCCCAAAAATTACTTAAAACCCGTTCCGGTTTTTGTACCACCCTTACCGATCATATAATTTTGCTGGATAGGCGAGTGGAGTGTGGCTTATAAACTTAATTTTCTACTGTATTTGTTCTGGCTCTGATATATTAAAGTTTAATCTAGAGTAATTATCCAGAGTAGCTGCTTTTCTTTTAAAAAAAAAAAAAAACCCCCGAGAAGTGGTATATTTCCAGTCTACTAATTACGCAGAACACGAATATACTAGGGGCATTATCGTATGACTAATTTCGTAACATGTTCCCATGTAACCCCACGATGAGTGAATCATTAATTTACATTTTTAAACTAACCTAGGATTTCAGGTGTTTAAACTAACCCAGGATTTTAGGGTTTTAATCTAACCTAGGATGGTGGGGTTTTTTACTAACCTAGGATTTTAGGGATTTAAAGTAACTGTTAAACACACCAGAAGTTCATGAATCAACTCGCCCAGGTGGGTGGCAGGTATAATTAGATTGTCCTCGACCCATTCAGCTGCCGTGCATCTTACCTCAATCGACAAAACACCACCATCTCCTAAAACATCCAAGTAACACCTGCCACATATGCGAATATTACGCACAGAAGCTCTCGTTCTTGCTCCATACATTCTTAAATCATAAGCCTCGCACGGTCGGATTCAGACATCACAGCTACGCCCACAACTACACAACCGCACTGTCTCGCGTCTCAAATGCAACTAATGGCATCTCAACTTCCACATAAAATTCAGTGACAATGAAGTTTACAGATCACAGCCAATAAGGTGAGGGCACAATGCTCATTTGTTTACATTACCAATGCATTCTTCACCAAAAATCATGACGTCTGACATAAAAAAAGCAGCGAACTACTCGTACTTTTGAACTATTTTATTAAATACAGTCTACTTATTTTAACATTATGCCTTCCTGAATATTAACAAGGCAAGCTGTGCAGAACCCATTAATGCTACTTGATCTAGGACATTTTCTTCAGAAAAGCCGCTACTCTGGATAATTACCGTTCCGGTACATAAGCCCTTCAATTCCCACAGTAATGTGCAATACTCAGTAAAACTCGCTACACTATATACACTTTTCATGCTAAACCTCTCAATTTATTTAAGTTACTATCCTTTCTATGTAGAAAATATAGCTCTCTCGTGATCTTTTGATAACTCTTGGATAGGACATGTTAACTTCAATTTTAGTTAAACTTCGCTAACACTCCTATTCCTGCACCATAATTATATTTTAACATGTTGCATGGGAATATAGCAGAGTAATACACGTAATAGTACTTGTAAATCACAAGCCTTTACGCTGTCAAATTCACTTGTTTTCTCAACTACCGGACACTACCAGCGTACAAAACCGTGACACGAAATAGGTGAAGATTGAACTAGAAGACCAAAATCATTGCAAATTTTTTCCTGTCTGCATTGTTGAAAAAAATGTATCATAGCGATACACACAAACTGTACGTCAAAACCACGTGGGAACTGTTGTGTGATATACATGTATATTATTCTAATACTATATATTACATAGTACAATCTGTTGAAGATCAAGAAGGTAGACCTTGAAAAATGCTACAGGATTAATGACCTTCAGATACTGCTTGATTACGGTGTTTTATAGCTGTATAATCTTGGTGCTGCCTTGCCAAAAACATACCCTGCGACTAAAGTTTGTAAATGGTTTAGTTTCAGGAGGCGTTCACTTAACAATTCAGCAACTCGAAAGAAATATGAGACCTAAATTGTACGTGTTTTACCACACAAACACCCAGACCTTCGTAGCCCTCACCACCACCACCACCACCACCACCACATTTCATGATACTTATTGCAAATTGCATGAAGCCCCAATGAAATTCCAATTTAAGTGTGATTAGCAAGAACCATATACACCATTTGTAGGTATTATTAACTCGGTTTTCGGAAAAGCCCCTATTCTGGATAATTACCCATTTTGTGAATTGCACAAGAAAGCATATGAAAATTCTGCAACAAAATGAAGCATCATCCACACAGCTGTATTGCTTACGCCCTTTGTGCTGTGGTACACTGTTCTGTACTAGCTCTGGCAATTTGAAGACCCGGTATCAGTCTGAATGCCAGCGGGTATGGAGTGTTCTATGGAATAACCTGTCTCACAAGTATTACTCTGCTAAATGATCTGTGCAGCTGGAAAGTGGTGGGACCAGAGTGCTAGCATGGTTATTGAGAAGGGACAATAAACTGAGAACAGAGGTAATATGTGACTTATTGAAATCACTGAACTGCCCCCAGTACGTATTGGCAGGGTGCCTCCTTTTCCAGTTGCCAGAACATTAGAGTGCAGCAGTTTTTTCATGCCCTAGTTGATTGCACTGAAAAAGTTGGCATTGAATACAATTTTTTGCCACTCTNAAATATGTAACTTATTCAAATCACTGAACTGCCCCCAGTACGTATTGGCAGGGTGCCTCCTTTTCCAGTTGCCAGAACATAGAGTGCAGCAGTTTTTTCATGCCCTAGTTGATTGCACTGAAAAAGTTGGCATTGAATACAATTTTTTGCCACTCTGTGTCTCCAGTCAGGGTGGCAGTGTGCAAGCATGACTGACAAACTAGAACTTGCTTTGGGTATATCGTGATAATGGCACTTAAGTTTTCAAAGTGCATAGAGTTGGAATAAGCCATCTACGTGAGAGGATGCGGAAATCTCTATTACAAACCCAAGAATCAAACTAAACTGTGCCACTTATTTGTCATGGCTACACTGGCCACAGAGTGCTTTCATGCCTTCTGAAAGGTTAAGAGCAGAGATGGTGTCGCCTAGTGTGGTTCTCATATTCCCCAGATGCACACTTGTCTGTAGTAGTAAATGTACTAATAGTTTTGATTTTACTTGAAGTTGTCATTTAAGGATAAAATTCACTTGGTTTGTGCAGTATCCATTAATGCACAAAGGGTTTTTTTTGTGGATGTTCATTGTTACGTAGCCCCAATAGAGCATTTATTTTCATATGTTTAATTTGTTGTTTATTTTAATAGCCTTATTATGGTTTCTTGTATAAAATTTAACTCAGACCTGTATTGTAACTAGGAGCACCCACCACCTTCTTTCTGATTGGTTAAAATTTCCACCATGTTGGAAATATTGAACTGAAAATTGCACATGACTAATAACAATAAAGTTCACGAATACGCACCTACAAAACAACACAAAATCGCTGCAACAAAAAGACCATCTAGTGGCAAGAAAACATCAGACGTTACCAAACTGTAATCAGGCCCGAAGCCACATACGGCTCAGAAACCCTAAAGCTAAATAAAAAAGGCGAAAGAAAAAATCTAGAGAAGAAAGAACGTAAGATCCTCAGACAAATTTTAGGCCCACAGAAAACAGAAGACTGATCCTACAGACTCAAAAGCAACCATGCAATTTACACTAGATCAGACCCTGTTACAGACAACATCAGTAAGAGAAGGCATAGACGACCGTAGACTGACTAAGAAAATCTTCAACTACATTTCCGTCATAAAAAAGGCAACCGAATGGCTCACAGAGGTCAGAGCAGACTTAAAAGCTCTCAACATCACAGAAAACACCAAACAGGACAGAAACACTTACAGGAAACTGATTTGACTCCACAAAATTTGAACCTAAAACCAGAAAGAAACGTAACTACATATTCACAGAAGAAAGAAAACAAGCACAATCAGAGAAAATGAAGAGATACTGGGCAGCAAGAAAACTCAACCAAAATGGTTCATCACGCTCCTAAGATGGGCAAACTTGAATAAAATAAAGTCCATGAAATAAGTCATCCATGGAACAATCTATACAGCCCTGCAAGCTTGTGCAAAACATTCCAGGGAAACTTATTCAGCCAGAAGTTTCCAAATAATCAAGAAATGCTATAACTGCACCCTCATTTTCAGAATACCATTGTTTTGTAACTTCACACAAGGCAATAGTAGTCCCCTCTTCTTCCCCTTCCACCTCTTTCCAGTTTATCGTACAGGTCTATATTGTGGTGTGTTTTCGAGCAAAGTGGCTGGCATCTAGTGGCAGAAATAAAAGCTTTTATAGAGGGTATAACTTGCCTTTGGTCTTATGACTTACTTTAGTAAAATGAAATGTAATATTTATGAAAACTGTTGATATCTAGCTAACATTGTGCAAATGTTTTTCTCATGAATTAAAACTTACTCAAACAGATAGGTATAATTAATTTGTGCTATGTAAAATCAAGTAAATGCCATAAAAAGTATTTGTATCAAGGCAGGATATAGTGAAAATGCTGGTAAAACAATAGTGTGAAGGATTATGAAAAACAAGGAAATGTTGGCAGATAAATATAAGGTTAAGTTTTAATGAATTAACAGAATTCTTTTAAAAATCTTGATAGTAAAAAAGTAAGTGGTAGAAATATTGCTTCGCAATTATCCCAGCCAGCTGAAAATTGATTCAACTTCCTTTGTTGATATGGAAAAGAAATAACACTAACTCATGTGTGTGTAATAATCTCTTAAGTCCTGAAATGCAGTTCTCTGTATTTTTTTTAAAGATTCAATTCTTAAAAATTACAGATCTATACATGCATATGCCAGTGAAATGAGTTTTTTAATATGCCCAGATGAATACAGACTTATTGTCTGTCTCATATAAGTTGGCGAGATTTTGACAGTTAGTGAGTGGCAACTTTACGTATACGAAAAACATGCCATTTACAAAATCCTGCATCAGCTGATGCATGAACAAACAAAAATTAATATCTGTGGACTGTTTTGAGTGCACTACCGATGCACATCGTACAGACAGAAAATATGCTGATAAGAAACCCAGAGTTCTTAGATTAATTAATACATTTTGTTTTACGTGGTCATAAACATTGGTGGTGATTATTAAGTTTATGGGCTTTTCTGAAAAACACAAAAAATAATTCAAAATTATGATGTTTCTACTCTACTAGTCACGTAGAACACTTATACTAGGGGTGTAGCTTTAAAATAAGTACAAGATATTTTAAAAAATTTGACAAAATTGCGAAATGAGCAATATAGCCAGTTTGTTTACATTTCTGAAAGAAACGTCCTAGACCAACAAAAGTTGCATTAATAGGTTCTGCACAGCTTACCTACTTCATATTCATGAGGACGTAATGTTAAAATAAGTAGAACATATTTAAAAAACTTGCAAAATATGTTTATTTAAGTCTATTAACGTCAGAGGAATTATACCAGCCCCCTAGGCGAGTCAATTTACATTCTTTTGGTGTGTTTTACGGTTCCTTTAAATCCCTACAATCCTACATTTGTAGTTTAATGTAAAACCCAACAAGCCTAGGTTAGTTTTAAAATGTAAAATAGTAATTCACCCATCATGGGGTTAGGTGGGCACATATTATGAAATTAGTTGGACGTTAATGCCCCTAGTATATTCGTGTTCTACATCATTAGTAGAGTGGAAATATACCATTTTTCGTGAATTATTTTTATTTTTACAGAAAAACCCCTAAACTTAATAATTACCACATTGGTTTTTAGTTTGCAAATAAACTTAGTGCTAAAGTAGTAATGCACAGGTGTTAAAAATGAAATGCATATTAAAACGATCCATATTAAAATGAAACTACTTCAAACCTTGAGTTTTTTTTTTTTCAAGTATCCCCACTCTACAGCCATACTTTCCATACGTGCTTGATATTAATTCCAAAAGCGTACACAAATATTGCAGGGTATTGTTGAATTAGTTTTTTAAATAATTAGACTAAATATATTTCAAAATTGTGTTGTTTCATAATAGGAAAAGTGTCAACTTTTAAAGAGACTGGAACAGGAGGCAGACCAACCTGCTGCCAGCTGTTGAGAAACTTATTTGCCTCAGAGAAACTCATTTGGCTCGCAAAAGCACTACCTGTCACGCGCGCCATGTGTCTCTCTCGAACCACTAATCAGTCAGAAAAATGTAGCTTTCTTGTGTAAAATAACAAATTTACGAACATATACAAATGGTTTTATTTTCCCGCGAGCTCTGTATAATTTTTAAAGTAATGTGTAATTCCGTTTACAGCGGTTTTGTTTACTAGTAGTTTCCTTTTGGCCGGTAATCGTTACTGATAGTATTTTTTATATTTAAAAAATGTATCATTTTATTGGGGTGGTTGTCCAAAGTGCCGGATTCTGAAACAGCTTGGCTCTGTTTGGGGAATATCTGAAAATGTTTCACGCTGGCAGTACTGCACATTTATTCATAGAGTCTTCAGTTGACAACCTCTGCGATCAAATGCAAGCTTAAAGAGCTAATGGCAACACAGTGCTGCTGCTGGTCTTGTTTCTGCCATTTTGACACTTTGAGAGATTGTGTGCGCTGTAGTGTAATACTAACTCGTACATGCATTATTGGTGGCCGTGTCGACATGTTACTTATTTGTAAACTTACACATGGTAGGAGATTTTATTTTCCAATTGTGTAAAATGGAATGTGATACGTTGGGAAGATGTGGGTCTATAGCTCATAAAAAAAAACAAAGGCAAAACACGTAGCTGATGCAAGTTTTAAAGTTGCAGTAGCAAAATGCACTATCACAACTAATAATTATGCAGCAGTAGTCCTATATTCATGACCATTTCATATTTTTTATCCTGCCTTTAAAATAGGGAGTTGTCTTGTTTTTGGGCCAGTATGTAACAAGTGGCTGAATTTTTACATTCTGGCACTTATGCATTTTGCCATCTCGTGAATCATACTGTTCAGTAATTAAGTTTAATTTTACGTTTGTAGTAATATTAAGGGGGGGGGCTGTTTACTACTTTGTGTAATTGTAGTGGATATCATTTATATTCTCACAGCCAAATTTTTTCTTGGCGATACAGTAAGCATTGACCTAGTGGAAAATGTGATTTTAGTTGCCAGTATAGGATTCTACAAATAAACAGTTAACTGAAAGAATTAAAATGCTGGTAGAAATTCTCAATAAATTGCTGCATTGTTTATAAAATTTGTATTCTATTAAAAGTATTGAATGTACATGAAGCCTATGTTGGTGCCACCCTAAAGTAATTTTTGTGTAAATAAAAAAATTTTTATTGTTATGTGTAGGAAAAATACGTAACTGGGTACGTGCTAAGGAATTAGTAATATACTACTGTTAGCCAGCCTGTAAAACTGAAATGCCTGGGAATTTCCATTTTGTAAATACTGGCTATGTTGAATGTGATAGAGTTATAGGTTTCATGCGAGAGTGGTTACTGTTGCAGGCCACACAATGTACGCCACTGCACCACAGCCGAAAGCAAAGGGATCTCAAGGCAGGGTCGTTGCTGTCATTGGTGCCGTTGTGGATGTGCAGTTTGAAGATAACCTCCCACCCATCCTGAATGCTTTGGAGGTGACCAACAGGAAACCCCGACTCGTCCTCGAAGTGGCTCAACATTTAGGTAATCAGCTGCAAGATGGCATATGATGTAAACATTTTATTTGTCTTATATTTTCGGCAAAAATTACTTTTTCGTAACTTTGGTTGAAAAACCTCACCTTACCTCACATTTTACAGTGCTCCTACTGAATAAGTTCATCACACTTCTCTGTTGAGAAAAGAACCACATACAGATTTTTCTCTCCTGTAATATTTTTATTTTCTGATATGGAAAGTTTTAATTCTAAGCCATCAATAATATAAGTAAAATATTGTTGACAAAGTAGTCTTGACAGTATGAAAACTGAACCAAAATATAACTTTGTTAATATTATCGGTACAAGATTTAGTTATGTACATATTTAAAGAATTAGCCTTCACGTAAGTTAATTGCTGGTTCATTTCACAAATTTTTTCTCTTGCATGCCTGTAAGAAACATTTTTAAACTCATTTTGTGAGGTTTGCATCAAGTTATGTACAGTAATGGGAAATAGTTATATCTCAATTATGACCTTACATTGTTCCCAGGAAAGGAAAATGGTAGTTTGAAGGAATTGTTTGAATTTGGGCTGATTCCAACTCTTAACCTCTGCACCCTATGAGAAAAAATTGCACTAAAATTTTACTTAGGCTGTTTTTGTATGGTTTCAATGAAAAAATTACACATTTAAGTAGTCATATGTTTCTTATTACTTGTAAGATCAAATTTGACAACCCCAAAAAGTCAAAATTGTGTGTGTTTATTGAGCAAAAATAAGTAGTTGTGGTGAAATAGTAATTTATTTAAATATTTTGAAGTTTCTTGAGAGAAATTATATTAGAGTTGGATATATGCACTTACCTTCATCTCCAAAAAGCCTTAATAATACATTCTGAGCAGCAGCTAAAAGCAAGTGTGAGCTAGGTTTTCACTAGCCCCTTGTAGGAAACTGGACTGATTTATTTATAAAGTTAACTTATTTTATGTCCATTATCTGCTCCTTATTGGGATTTATACGTTCTTAACCATAAGGGTGATAAAAGGTAGATGTGCTAATGCATTTGCAATAATTAAGCCTCCCTTCGCTGTTACTCTGAACAAGCAGTGCCAATGTGAATGAGGGGAAGAAGGTTGCTGGCTAGCCATCCCTTAAGTAACAGCCGTATGCACCCGGCCTGACTGATACTGTTTTCTACCTCAACACGCCTAGCGTTCCATTGTCTGCGCACACACACACACACACACAAAACAGCACCTAGCGTCTAGAGCAGAGCGTGAATTGGGTGTCTCGTAAATGTGCTTNTGTATTAGGGTTTTGAAAGCCCTCTCATTTGTAATGGTCAATAAATATATTAAGTTCAGCTTTAGACATTAGCTTGGTAGTGCGAGAGAATATACCCACTGTGTTTATTATTTACATGGTAATATTCATTTCAAAAGGTTATTACAGGTTAAAAAATGGCTGAAAGGAAAAAGTAACTAAGGATTCAAGTGCTCACTTTACTGTGAACAGCCTTTAGCAGAGTTATGCTGAAAAGACTTCTGAACTATTTAAAATTAACGGACAAGACCACAATTCCGCACGTGTGCTTAACATAAACACCTGCGATACTGCCTGTGTTTACATTCCCTGCGAAGAAATNTGTATTAGGGTTTTGAAAGCCCTCTCATTTGTAATGGTCAATAAATATATTAAGTTCAGCTTTAGACATTAGCTTCGTAGTGCGAGAGAATATACCCACTGTGTTTATTATTTACATGGTAATATTCATTTCAAAAGGTTATTACAGGTTAAAAAGTGGCTGAAAGGAAAAAGTAACTAAGGATTCAAGTGCTCACTTTACTGTGAACAGCCTTTAGCAGAGTTATGCTGAAAAGACTTCTGAACTATTTAAAATTAACGGAAAAGACCACAATTCCGCACGTGTGCTTAACATAAACACCTGCGATACTGCCTGTGTTTACATTCCCTGCGAAGAAATAAATTATTTAAAAATGTTAATTAATTAAATAGGGTGGTGTATTTTGAGCAAAACGGTACCCCAGTTATGCAAAAAAAAGACAACTGAGTCAGCTAAAATTAACGATAAAGCAAGACTGCATTGCTGTGTATGTGCCTAACAAAAACAGCTATGATACTGCAGTTTACATTTCCTGCGAATTAAATGTTTTACGTTAATAAATAAAAGTCTTTTAACACCTAGAAATTTTTTCTTTACAACTGTGTATATATCTAACAGGCCAAAAATAATTAATATGAAAAACCGATGCTGTTACAATCTTGAATAAAACATTGCATTGGTAGCAAATGAAGTTGTTAATCACCTTACCGCAGAAAAATAAAATTGTTTTTCAAACATCTAGGGTAAAGGTACAGCATCATGATACATAAACAGATGTGACTTTCAAAAAATTAATTTCATCATAAAAAGTTTACTGTTTATATTTATTAATTTTGCATGTTCAATATTTGTAATCACACGCACACTGACACACCATTAACAATACTCTTTCACACACAGCTGTCACGACGCACGTTACAGTCTATATATTCCTGCTGTGGAAAACATTATCACATTGTAACCTGCCTAAGTACGTTTTAAAAACACGTGTACAAACTTAATGTGGTAATCTTAAATATTTTTCACAATAAGAGAAAGAAATGCTTCGTTCAGAAACACGCCATGTCATGTTGCTAATCGCCACTTCTGCCAACTTCGGATTTGTAACCGTCCCGCCATCACATCTAAACAATCAACATCTATTCAAACAATAAAATCTTGTTTCAGTTTTAAATTATAAATTTGAAAATCATTATTTTTGCTGTAATAAGTATGAAATATGCTAAAATTGAAAATTTGTATAATTTTCTAGCTACTACCAGCAGTGCCAAACTTCCTAAGTGAGATGGTGAGCAAATAAAACAACATTATTTCACTAGGGTCTACGCACCGAAATTTGCGCTGATATTTTTAACTGTAACAATGAAATGTTTCTTTCAGTGCTACCTAAAAACTTATATATCAGTAGGCAATGTTTGATTTACAAATAGCATACCAACAAACTATGTTTAAACAATATTTTAACTGTGAAATATTTCTTACTAGCCATTGCCAACACATCGCTCTGCTCTCGCTGTTTTTAATTTGTATTTCAAATTAAATAAATATTACAAATTGTAGGAGATACTATGTTAGGTTTCATGTATTCAAGAATACAATAATGTGTATACTGTATGTTCTGGAACGTCAGATTTATCTTGATAACTCACAATAACTCTGTACCAAGGCTCTAAATGAAAGTGTTTCCCTCAAAGGTTGTACGGGGGAAATAATACTGCTGGGTAGTCATCCTTATAGAATTATTTATTAGTGAGACAAGTACTATCAGTTTTTTTTTAATGGCACCATATATCTTTTAGTATAGTTCAATGAAGCTAGTCAAGACCTATCCAAAAATGTATCATAATATGCCAGTTTAATAATCAGAGCGTTAAAAACCACCACAGACATTGGGACCGTTTATTTAATGCCTTGTGACACGATTGCGCCACATGGTACCGTACAGTATGATGTTGACACTCTGCATTTGATGTAGAGGTGTTGTAAACAGTCCAGGTATCCAGAGTTGCGTTCCCCATTTCACAGCGGTTGTGCTTAGAGTAGACAAAGGAACACACGTGACATTAAGACTACTCAATCAATCATCTGTGTTCAGTCTAATACAGTACACTACAGGGTGAGTGTAGTTGTAACGGAAATTTACTCCAGGAAGGTAGAAATGCTGCTCATTTATGGAGAATGTAAGTTAGCAGATGAATGTGTTCGTATTATTTTTCAGTACAATGTATAGTATGTTCAAGTGAGGAGTACTGAAACACACACAGTTCTGTTATTACCATTTTCAATAGCTTGGGTTGCCACTCTTCGTTCATTCTGTTGGTCAGTGTAATGCTAATCAGGTGGAGCAACTCTACAGAGAGCATTACCCTGACAAGGTATAGTCATTTTCCAACTTGGGTCAACTGAATACGAGGAACATGCATTATTGGGCTGTTGAAGAGAACCCACGGTGTCTTGACAGGCGGACCATCATCAATGGAGAGTTAATATCTGGTGTGGGATGGTCGGCAGTGAGGTCATAGGGCCTTATTTTTTTAATGGTAACCAAAAAGCCTCGGAGTATGCCACCGTCATACAATTCTTCCTAGTCTTTTGGGGAGATACTTCTAAGGAACAAAGTGATAATGTGGTACCAGCACTATTGATGCTTAGCACATAATGCTGTGTATGCATGTTGTGTTCTGGACCAAAAATATCCTGGTGGATGGGTTGGTTGTGGAGGGCCAGTTCAGTGGCCTGTTGGGTCTCCTAACCTTAACACCCTTGAATTTTTCTTTGTGGTTGCCTTACAGGCTCTGTCTATCAATGGGAACAACTTTCACTGGAACGCCATGAGATGTGAGTGTAGGGAAAAAAGTACACTGGGACGTAACAATGATGCACTGTTCTGGTTCGTCACACTTGTGCTCACATTTTCTGCCGGCTTTGTTTCCAAGTACAGTATTCCAAAGAACAGGCAGGAATGTATTGTGTGTGCTTGTAATGCTCTTCAGTAGGCAACACTGCAGTAATCAGTGTTGTCATTCATCCGCAGACTGAACGTGTATCTCTGCCAATGGNTGCTCTTCAGTAGGCAACACTGCAGTAATCAGTGTTGTCATTCATCCGCAGACTGAACGTGTATCTCTGCCAATGGTCACCACTTTGAACATCTAAAATGTTAATGTTCTACCCCTTGCAGAAGCTATATGGATATTAGTACAAACAGGGAGNTCACCACTTTGAACATCTAAAATGTTAATGTTCTACCCCTTGCAGAAGCTATATGGATGTTAGTACAAACAGGGAGTAGAGATCCCTCTTTCTGTGTCGTATTTAATGTTAATGTTATTAAAAATTTACATAGTGCTGCATGTTTAAATAGGTTTTGGCAAGCATCATTAAACTTATGACCAATAGATACGTGCTGCCATTTAAATAACTGATGTTAGTACTTAATATGACTATGACAAAGCCCTTTTCATGTGATTTGTATGAACAGAATACATTTGAAAAGCATAATTAACTAGTCTCAAATTACAGTTCATATGGAACGTGTTTTAATGCCAGCATTATAATGAAATCAAGACGGCGTTTATATGAGTCCCGATGTAATGAGCTGGTAGGTTACTAAAACAGCAATGTGAAGAGCATGTAGGTAACAAGAACAGCAGTCAAATGAAAAGGTTTTCAGAAACTGTCGAAAACAATCCCAAAAATGTATTAAAAGAATTTTATCCTTGCTAAAATAGAATAAATTGCAATGAAAACATGATAAAAATACTGTGTTCACCCGAATATCAGATGACCTCAAATATGAAGACCACCTACATTTTCCCTTGCTAATGGGAAAAATTTAATTTTGCCACAAATACTTATTGACAGGCCATGATGATAAAAAAAACTAGTCAAATATCCCATGAAAATAATTTTAATATAAGTAAAATAGGTAAAAGCTTACCAGTCATCAAACCTTATGTACAAAAAAGAGAAAAGAATGCAGTGTTTTAAAAAAACTGTTCTGTGTAAATTATTCATCACTTGAATCAGACTCTCCAGTAAAATTATCCTCAGTCTGATGATGGCAATTTTTTTCATCTTCCCATAGGACAGGGTCTTCACCGCCATCAAGTGCATTACNTTATCCTCAGTCTGATGATGGCAATTTTTTTCATCTTCCCATAGGACAGGGTCTTCACCGCCATCAAGTGCATTAGACAGGCAGCATTTTTTAAACCAGTCTCTTTGTTCAAAGATACTGGTTTGAAGACAGTTACTCATGTTTAAAATCAACAAAAGCTGAGTTTTTTTTCTGCTATAAAAAGTGTTGACTTAACTTGAGAGATACTATCCCAAGCAATTTTAACCCCAGCAAAGCCTNTTTTTTTTCTGCTATAAAAAGTGTTGACTTAACTTGAGAGATACTATCCCAAGCAATTTTAACCCCAGCAAAGCCTCTGAAGGTCTTTTCAGCTTGCAAGTTGATGTTAGTGGGCAGTTCTCAGCAAGCAGCCATTCTTGATACAAACATCCAACACTTGGAGTTGCGATGTCATGTTTCCTGGTATTAGTCAGCTCGCTTGTCATCCTCCCTTTTTCATTAAATTTTAAAATAATACCAATAGGCAACTTCTCCTTGCGGAGATTTTCCCTTTTCAAGATAACAAACGGGGAAAGTTTCCGCCTGTCTGCTAAGATAACTGTGATGCAAAGCTTCTAGTTTCCAGATGTTTTCATCAAAATTGTATTTTTGGAATTCATGTCTACTGTTCTGCGAGCAGGCATATAAAGTATACTGGCATCTCATCTGCATTTCCTATCTGTGATAGCAAATAAACATGCTTCTGGCAAAGTTAAATTACATGCTGCTGGTCTTGCATAAGATTTTTTCTCAGCCTTTTGGTAACCTTTGAGAAGTCATGGTCCTTCGTCTCAATGAAAGGCCATGTCGCCACACAAAATGTGTGCACCACCCATTGCCTGCTTTGAAATCGTGTCTAGGAATGTTACTCGCAGTTGCAGTTTCCGTTGCCTTCATTTGAATTGCTTCCTGTGAAACTGGGAAGTCCATTCTGATGCTTCTCCCGCACAAACTCTAATACAACTTCTTCCACTTCATTAAACCTTAAACCTTCTTTTCTTTGGCCAATGAAATACTTTCCATTTTTATTGCGAACGCTGCAATTTATTTTCACAAAGTCTCCACCTGCGAACAATTGCTTCGGTAACGGAAGAATGCCTGGCTGCAGCAAAGTTGCTATGCATTTTTGCATACCGAACCACCATTATATTAAATAAATTCACATAATAACTCTGGCATAGAAGCGAGTCTCCTTTCTAGCTAAAAGTATCTTTATTTTTTAAAAGTTTCTAATAGTTTCTATTTTTCTAAAATCAGTCTACTCAGTCTCTTTTTTCTATATAAAGTTCTCTTTTGTTCTTGTGATATTAACTGGATTGAGAAACTACTAAGTTTTTAGAGATTCATTTGTTTAGCTGATTGCTTGTAAAAGTCTGCTGGATCTTTGCCGCTTACAATGGTATGGAAATAAATGTAACTGTTCATTATCAAGAATTATTATATTACAAAAAAATTGTATACATTGTAATATAGATTACCCTCTGGTTGAGGTCCTGGTTGTTATATCCAATTTCAGACAGTGCATCTCACTTGAAATCCTGTATCGGAGGGAGAATCGATCTGGTTAGAGAAGTTCCTCGCTAACCAGTTATGTATTCAATGGAGGAATACAGTGAATTTCCTTTTGTTGCACATTTTAAAGATTCTCAGCTAGTCTCGTAACATAAAATTATATATATTTTTTTGTATGGTGTTTTCAGACCGTACTGAGGTTATCATCACTGGTTGGTTGTTGTGGGGTTTTTTTTNTATATATTTTTTTGTATGGTGTTTTCAGACCGTACTGAGGTTATCATCACTGGTTGGTTGTTGTGGGGTTTTTTTTATTTAAATTTAAAAAAAACTGTTTTTTGCAGATTTATTGATGAAGTGAAGTTTATGCAATAAAGGAGAACTATGGGGAGGTGCAAATTCAGAAGTGATTGGTTTCACCAGAAAGACANATATATTTTTTTGTATGGTGTTTTCAGACCGTACTGAGGTTATCATCACTGGTTGGTTGTTGTGGGGTTTTTTTTTATTTAAATTTAAAAAAAACTGTTTTTTGCAGATTTATTGACGNTAAAAAAAACTGTTTTTTGCAGATTTATTGACGAAGTGAAGTTTATGCAATAAAGGAGAACTATGGGGAGGTGCAAATTCAGAAGTGATTGGTTTCACCAGAAAGACAAAAATGGGTATAGAATATCTTTGTAGTCAGAAAACATAGTGATTGTGAACTGTTTATGTATACTTTGTACATGTGTTGTTAATATTTCAAACAAAGGATAACATGCTGTTTAAAGCATTCTGAAGGTATAAAACATAAAAAATGATGTAGTGAAGTTCTTGAAGGAAAAACAATTAGTGCTAATGAGTTTCTTCATATTTATGCAGCCAAGTGCCATCAACATACCGTAATAATCGTCAGTTGATATACTTGAAATTCAAAGTTCCTCCTCTTCATGTAAGTCCAACTGCAGATCAAAGCAAGGCAAGCGTCTGTCAACTGTACGTTTATACAAGCTGCAGTAGCAGAACTGATATGAACAATGGAAAGCATTTGTAGCAATTACTCAGAAAATTCATGCTCTGGTATAAAATCTACATTTGAAAGTATGTTTCCAGGAGAATTGCTGGATGGGTTTTCTATCTGCCCCAAGAAAATGCATTATTTTACCACCGATGCTCTCTGTGTATTTCAATGAAGATTTCTATAAGATGTTGGCTCATTACTTTATACAATTTATTGTGATTGGACTACAAATGCTGAAAGCAGGAGCTGCAAATTATCACCACCTATTGGTCATATCTCTGGAATCAGGTTGTTGAGAAATCTTGAAACTCTACTCACTGGAAAAGCTGTTACTCTTCATTCTTTGGTGAGCAAGGCCATCAGCAGTGCTAATTTGTCCTTGGGAAATCTGCAGATGAGTGCTTCTGATGGACCTAACGTCAACATGAAAGTTTTATTAAAGTTATTTAAGGAGTAGAAGATGGAAATTTGTTCGAAAGGTTTGATAGATATCGAAACGTGTCATGTTCATAATGCTTTCTTAAAAGCTATGAAAGTATTTGGAGAAGATGTGATGACATTAGTGATTTGTGTGTATCACTATTTTCATGGGTAGCCTTCACTTGGGAAGATTAAGAGATTATTCAACAGCAGCTGAATCTACCATCACGCAGATTTATGAAACATACTTGAACTAGATGGTTATCGTTAACAGCTGCAGGGGAAAGATTAATTGAACAATGGGCTGGTTTACAGACATAATTTTGAAGCACATCCTATGTAAAAACAAATGTTTTGCAGGAGTCTGTGAGGAAAGTTACATCTTTATTCAAATAACCAGGGATGTTAGCTAAACTCCATTTCACGTTGTCTTCTGCTAAATTGTTTCAGAAAATTCACAAAGTATTTCCAGAGTGAAGCTCTGTTAATTCATGTTCTGCATTCAGAGTTACTAGAAGTAATTGGAACGGTCACAGGCAATGTGTGTAAAGGTGCTGCTGTACATGAAACCAAGTCATCTTCATAAGATTGGACAAGTAGCAAGTCGTTGAGGCAGATAATTTAGTGCCTTTACAACAAATGGTACTTTCAGGGGAAGTAAGAGGTAAACTTTCTCCATTACCAGAAATTGAAGTTCTATGTATGTGTGTGTGGGGTTGTGTTTTTTTTCTTCTTCTTTTTCTTCAGACACGNCTTTCTCCATTACCAGAAATTGAAGTTCTATGTATGTGTGTGTGGGGTTGTGTTTTTTTTCTTCTTCTTTTTCTTCTTCTTCTTCAGACACGTGGTATTACAGGTACTAATTATATGGTATCAAAAGTAATGACAAACTAGATGTACCTAAAATAAACACTTGGATTTATCAGAAGTTGGATGGTTCACAAATATTTCCTCTAGTATCCAAAGTAATTAAAGCTGCACTTGGTTTGTCTCATGGGAATGCATACATTGAAAGAAGATTCTCCATCTCAAGAAAATGTTCTTACAGAAGAAGACACAGATGTCTTGTAGGTTCTTAAACAATATTTTCATGACAAAGGATGCATTGAAGTTTTACAACAATACACCGTATCTTGTTCCAATTACGAATAAACTGATTACTTTGGGTCAAAATGCTCATAAGCACTACACTGCATATATTGAAGAGCAGAGAATAGCCAGAGACAAAGAAGACTGACTTAGGGAAGAAGAAAGGTTGAAAAAGACTGGAACTTTTAAAAAAACATTGGAGAAATTTAAAATAAACTATTTGAAAAGAAGAGGAAATATAGTGACACCAAAGAATCAGCAAATTCTTTGCTTAGTGAAGCCACAGATCACCTCCAAAAGGCTCTGAAAACTGTGGCCTTACGGAAGCTCAAGGGATGTTGGAATGTGTTACCGTATTCACCCGAATATGACGACCTCCTACATTTGCCCTTTGCTAATGGGAAAAATTCAATTTTGCCACAAATACTTATTGACAGAGCATGATGATACAAAAAAGTCAAATATCCCATGAAAATAATTTTAAAATACATAAAAGCTTACCAGTTATCAAACCTTGTGTACAAGAAATAGAAAAGAATGCAATATTTAAAAAAAACAGTTCTGTGTCAATTATTCATCACTTGAATCAGACTATCGAGTAGAATGATCCTCACGAACATTTGCTTCGGTAATGGAAAAATGCCTGGCTGCAGCACAATTGTTATGCATTTTCGCATACCAAACCACCATTTAAACACTATTTAAACATTAGTTATGCTGCCTGAAGTATACAACATTTGAGATATAAAAGATAGCAAGAAGTGATTTTGTACACTAGTGGTAGAATTATTTCACATAGATATTTCCTATAGTTAAAAATGTTATAATGTCAGTTATAGGCAAATATGTTTTCCAATTTTCACTTTTAGTCTGTCTGGATATGTGAGCAGATGTAAGCCCCCGAAACGTCACGACAAGCTCGTCTAAGAAAACCTACTGTGTTCTGTGTAGTCATAGTTGTCTTGTGTGAAATTTTGTCTTTGTCTCAGTGTTAAGTCAGTGCTATCTTAGTTGTGTTGTCCGTGAGTTTTTTCACATTTTCCATTTGGTTGTAACCAACTCTTTGTCTATTTAACAACATACTGTAGCAATGGAATATTTTAAAATATTTCGCATAAGTGCTGTGGCTGGCACGCATGGCTAAACATTGGCAACCTTGATGGAAGAGGCAGACATTTCTGTGTTTTTAGTGGTATCAATTTTTATATCTTTCCCTCTTCCAAAGGGCTGAGGTGATTGAGCAGTTAGACTGCTCGCCTCTGAAGGGGAACTGGGTTCAATCCCTGGCCGGGCACTCCCAGATTTCTGCACTTTGAAAACGTGCCGGACAATGCCGCTGGTGAGTGGCTTTTCTTGGGGACCTCCTTTTTCCTCTGCCCTTGCATTCCAGCCCTGCTTCATTCTCAACTCATTTACCCTGATAGGCTCTCAAGGCCTCATTGTTACGAGCTGCCCAAATATCTCAACTCAACTTCTTCCAAGTTGTACAGTAGTGAAGAGAATCGCATTGGCGAGCAGCCAAAATAAATGCAACAAACTTAGTTTTTGCTCTATTTCCTTTAAAAAAATTCCAGTTCTTAAAAAATGTATTTTGTGGGTAAGGGAATCTTTGTTACAATGTTCATTTTGTCAAGACATTATTGGTTTGTGTACGTGTGCTGATTTGTTCACTGGAATGACTAAAATTATTAAAAGTTAAAGATATACTTAATTTTTCAGATTTCACTTAGTGTTAATAAGTGGTCTAATTGATAGTTTTGCAGCAGTGTGTAGATTGTGCTGTATTTAGACCTATTTATGATTAATTGCCTATGTGTACCTTACAGGTGAGAACACAGTGAGGACAATTGCGATGGATGGTACCGAAGGCCTTGTGAGAGGGCAGGATGTCTTGGACACAGGCTACCCCATCAGGATACCTGTGGGTGCCGAAACCCTGGGAAGGATCATCAATGTGATAGGTAAGCTATTGAACTATGCCATATTTTCATTTTTTGAAGTAATGTAGTGGAAACTTGATCCGTCGAGCATGGATGGATTAAAAGTCCGTATCCACAAATAATTTTTTTTGAGTTCTCAAGGAAATTCCTATGTAAATATTGCAAAAATAGACCTTCTGCCAAAATCAAATTTTATTTACTGCATCTATTGAACAAAAATTGCTCTAGCATCGCCAAAAATTACATGCTACAAACATTAAACAAAGAAGTACTAACAAAAAAATTACAATTGGAACAAAAAATATTAAGTAATAACAATATACAACAATCTGACTACACATCATGTATTTAGTTAGCGCAAAATAAAAAATAAACTGAAGCAACTGAAAAATGTGGAAATACGGGAACACAAATACTGTAGACGTTTTATTACACATTCAGCAAGCAACTGCAATGTTTACGAATGCAGCCATGTTGGGAACGACCAGCAGAGCAACCACNGACGTTTTATTACACATTCAGCAAGAAACAGCAGTGCCTTATTTTTGAGATATCGATTTGTGATTCGGCATTGCCAACAACACTCAAAAGTTTTTCACTTTAATATTTTTTCATGAAAATTAAGGATGCATTTATGTAGAAATGTAACTATAATAAATATTCCTGGAAAGTTAACAAAACAAGCAACACAAAATCCTATCCACTGCACATTATCAATCACAATATTCAAGACCATTGCGTGTTCAGCTATTTCTGTGCACATGGTTTTAAAAGAGGTGTTTAAAGGTTGGTTTTATTAAGATTGAGTTTGAATATCGGAAAAAATTATATTGGATTTTGTGTGTGTGGGATATATATATATATATAATAAGGTTAACACTTCTTGGTTCCGTTGAGAACTTTATAACAGGATTCTACTGTATTATGAATGTTTTCTTTAATATCGCCATTTGCATTGTTTTCTTTTAGTTAAACTTGTCAAATACCTACACAGACCTATCAAAGTTCAATGTGGTTGTTGTTGGTTTTTTATATTTATATATACACTAATATGTCTATTGCACATCTACAGAATGTCCTCATCTAAAGAATGTTTGTCAGTCCCCTGAGATTAGATGGATAGTTAACACTGTAATAGTATAGGGCTGCTGCGTAGCGAGGGATGTTAGTGAGGGGTAAAATTAGAAGCAGTACCGGCAAGGCCAGCTAGTGCATGTAAAATGATTTGTATGCACGAAGTTAACTCTCATGCAGAGTTCCAGTTGTACTGCTGGAACTATGAGACTTTAAAGCGGTGGCCGTATGATTTTATTAGATGCGACACTAGAAAAGTCCAATGTACTCCATTGTAGTTTTGCACAGTGTCTGGTTCCTCTACTTAAACAAAATCATCTGTCTAAAAAGAAAGGTAATTATGCAGTTTGTGGGCTTTTCTGTACCCCCCTCCAAAAATTTGTATATTTCCCCTCTACTAATTATTCAGAACATGAATATACCAGGGTCATAAACGTATGACTAATTTCATAATATGTGCCCACCTAACCTAACAGAACCTAACCCCACATTGAGTGAATCACTATTTTACATTTTTAAACTAACCTAGGATTTTTGGGATTTAAAGGAACCGTAAAACGCACCAAAAGAATATCAATTTACTCACCTAGGTAAGCGGCTGGTATAATTCCTCGTGTCAACGGCCAATTCAACCTTACCTCACTCGCCGAAACGCCTTAATCCACTAAAACGCCACATACGCAAATCGTACGCACTGAAGCACTCATTTATAGCCGAATAATATGCACAGAAGCATTCATTTTTGCTTTCTCCGTTTTAAATCCACTGGATTGGGATGTTAAGACTCGTCACGGCAAAGACGTAATAGCTACTGAAGTTCAGAATTTTCCGTCAACAACGCCACATGGTGACGTAACAATACCCAGGAGTCAATATGGTGATGGCAGGAATCACGACGTCACCACAAATCATGGCGCCCGCAGTAAACAAAGCAGGGGATTACTGATATTTTAAACTATTTTATTTGATACGTTCTACTTATTTTAACATGACCCCCTCCTAAATATGAACAAGGTAATCTGCGCAGAACACATTAATGCTACTTTTGTTGGTCTAGAACATTTCGTTCAGAAAAGCTGCTAAACTGCATAATTACCAAAAGAAAAATTTCAGCCATGTTGCAGGGTGTGGAAATTTTTTACAATATGTGCGATGTCTTGAAAGTACCATTCACAACCAATCTGAATTGTGTTATTTTCTTAGATTATACAGCCTCATATCTAAGGAATCTCATTTCACAAGACACCATTCTGTTTTCATTNATTGTGTTATTTTCTTAGATTATACAGCCTCATATCTAAGGAATCTCATTTCACAAGACACCATTCTGTTTTCATCTTTTTTGTTTGAAACCCAATTTTCACAGCTATATAACAGTGCAGGTATATCAATCACCTTATAGAATTTAAGTAAGGTCGCTCTTCGTATAGTTCTGTAGAAGTAATTAAATTCATTTAATTTTTTTTTTTTTCTCCTAAGTATTTGAATGTGTTTGTGTTCTATTGTATGTGCATATATCAGTTTCCATCTAGATTTTTTCNATTGTGTTATTTTCTTAGATTATACAGCCTCATATCTAAGGAATCTCATTTCACAAGACACCATTCTGTTTTCATTTTTTTTGTTTGAAACCCAATTTTCACAGCTATATAACAGTGCAGGTATATCCATCACCTTATAGAATTTAAGTAAGGTCGCTCTTCGTATAGTTCTGTAGAAGTAATTAAATTCATTTAATTGGGTTTCTTTTTTTCTCCTAAGTATTTGAATGTGTTTGTGTTCTATTGTATGTGCATATATCAGTTTCCATCTAGATTTTTTCTTTCCACTTTGTTGTAATCAGTATTGTGCGAAAACTATACACTATCCTCCTAGAAAATGTTTTCTCTCTCAATAGTGTTAAGACATTTTTCTGGTTAATAAATCTAAATTTTTCAGTCCCTTCAGAGAAACTGCTTAAAAAAATTTTCTGTGATTTTCATTGCACTAGGTGAGCCCATCGATGAGAGGGGTCCAGTTGCCACAACAAAAGTTGCTCCAATCCACGCTGATGCTCCAGAGTTCGTCGACATGAAGGTCGAGCAGGAGATCCTGGTTACAGGCATTAAGGTGGTGGATCTCCTTGCCCCATATGCCAAGGGTGGCAAAATTGGTAAGAATTAAATTGTCACTTTCTTTTCCCCCTTAATATGCAAATTTATTTGTAATATATCCTCCCCTCCTAAACTATCCATATACCCAGCAAAATTTCGAGGTCTGTATATGGTGGCATTTCACATGACACCATAGCCCTTAGAAGTGTTGGAAATGCCACTGAATTCAAATTACGCCATGTGGCAACTACCAACATGCCTAGTGCTTTATTCAATGGGATCCAAGGTACAGTACAACCCTGATTTTGTGAGGCTTATGGTGCTTGAGAATGACCTTGCAAAATTGCATTAAAATAGCATTTTTTGTGTTGTGTCTGCTTTAATAGACATACGTCTTCCAAATAGTGACCCCAGAGGGCGGATACAAGCTCCCCTTGTCCCAAAAAAATGTAAACTTTGGGTGCTGAGTCACTTTAACAAGTGCAAAGTGAGTTTCCAGTAGCTTCTTAGGGAAAATCAATTTATTAATAAAATAATATTTTATAGGCAGACTCTTCCAAAGAAGATTATACAGTAAAAGCTCGATATAACGCGGCTGTTGGAGACATAACTCCGACCCGTGTTATAGCTTTTCGCGCTATTCTGGGAGTGACAGCGTATCTAAATGGTGATTGGGGGACCAGCATCAAAGTAAGAACTACTCAAATACCCTATGTTCCAAGAAGGATAAGCTTTTTCTACCAAAGGCACTTTTTTTTTAGTCACGAGGGTTGGAGGAGGTGGGACACACACAAACGGAGGGTGTCCACCCTCCGTTTGGGAGGAAGTGAGAAAGAGGAGTGCTACAGTGGCAGGAGATAGACTAGCAGAGTAGGTCAAGTTTATGGCAGTCTTAAAGAAAGGGGAAAATGAGGCTGTGTTCCAATTGCACTTTTTGTTTAAAAAAAATATTAACTTTACCTGTTTTGTCTACAATATCTATGTATTTTTGTAATTTGCATACTGTCTGCTTTGAAGCTAACAAATTACCAAACCGCCGCCATACTAATTTTGCCTGTATGAAACGTTTAATTACACTTAGTTGATGTTATTGGAATAAACGAATGTATATTTTAATGTTCGGCTTCGTATTGGATATCAAATTTTTTACGTAGAAACAAAAAAAAGTTGTTTTGGGCATTTTAAATTATTTATTTTTATTGGCCTGAGAAAGCAAAAGAAGACAATGTGGGCTTAATATCAAAGTCTTTATTAGAGATATGCCACACACAAGTGAATCGTGAAAATGTCAACGTTGAGTTGCCAACAAATTAGTCCAAACTGCATTTCAGTGTAAAATAATTGTCAGTATCTAATTTTACTCACAAGATAGCAAAACTCAAATCATCAGGGGGGGAAACTTTTTATATTATGAAACACTTCACTATCTTCCCAAACTTGGTTCAGCACCGCAGATTTTAATATCTTATATATGTTTATTTCCTTTCTGTCAAACAGCGCCTTAATGCATTATGGTGTGATAAATAGGAGATTAAACTGCAAGTTTTACAAACTTACTACTGTTTAATTGCACCCACTGCAATTCAAATTTCAGTAATGTAATTTTAAAAATGGGAAATTGTTACTAACTACGCTTCATTGCATGCCATTTTGAGTGGCCTCGGAACACCCAAATATAACAGTTTTTCATTAACCGAATCATAAAACAAGTAATAAAGGAATGGAATAGTTCCTCTTCGTATTTGTAGAAGACAAAAGATGGAGATAAACGAAATTTTAATAAACTTGACTCTCCACCACATTAACTCGTGTAATTTAGTAATGTATACATACACAAAATAATATAACCATTTTTTATTGAATCATGCTGTTTATATATACAATTTGAATAAAAAGTACAAAAAATAACTGCTGGAGTGCATAAACTTGATCACTGCAATTAATTATTCTGTTTTGTATGTTCCACACTGCTAAAAAATATATTTTTTTTTTTTCTTATTTAGTATTTTGTACTGTCAAAAAATATGCTTGTGTGACGAAAAATTATTTTTAAGTGTCTTATAATAGGTATGCTACTTTTAGATATTCTTTTAGAGTGGATTAATTTTCAGTTTGTTATATATTTCTTTGGCATGAAAGGCAATATGTGGACTTCCATGGTATAAGACTATGATACATTCTTTTGTAAATCAGTGAAAAAAATTTTAAGGGTGCACGTGTTTATCTTGAAAAAGAACTGTGCATTCCAGTTAGCATGCTTAACACTATTTTTAATAACCATGAAACTATAACACTAAATACGGCACATTGTGAGCCAAATGCGTAAAAATATTGTGTGAAGGATTTAAAGTACAAAGTAATAAAAAAATCATCTTGAGGTTTTTTTTTTTTGTGGTTCGTGCTTTATTTTGACATAATTTTTATATGCAAATTTAAGATTGTCCTTTTTTATTTAATTTACATTTGCTATGTTATTGGATGAAGCTTTTTTAAGTCAAAATCTGGCATGTTTTTTGTGTGTGGTTTGAAGATTGAGGTTATACGTACCATATTTGTAATTGTATTTAAAAAATATATATAACTGGAAAATGTTAAGAGAAATACAGGAAATGAGGTGCGTGTTAGATGACATTTTAGAGCTTCCCCTCAATTTACTCTTTTTCCTTTGTCTCCTTGAAAAGTGTTCATAAGGGATTTCACTGTGCAAATTACGAAAAATGAAACTCCAAAGGAATTAGACCACGGCCTGAGGATGAGCGTGGTTATTTTCCGACACCTTGTCTAGTTTCTCCTTTGTACATAAACGTATGACACTTCAGGACAGACATTTTCTCATTGCAACTTGTTTTCCATTTATTCTGCACAATTAATTACTTTTAACTTGAACTAGAATTGTAACTGCGCTTTTTTCCCATCCACTATATACAGTAGAACTCGGATCTTTCGAGACCTCGTAGTGCCTGAGAATAATTTGCAAAATTGTTTCTGGTTGAATTTAACCTCCCAAAAAATTGCATAAAATAACATTTTTCATGTTAAATCACCATTTAATCATCTCTAATAGCAAAGATAGCATGTTTTAAAAGGAGATATTAATTTATTTTAATAGGCGAGCATCTTCCGAATTATATACACCTGACGGTGTATACGAACTCCTCTTGTCCCCAAAAAATGTAAACTTCGGGCACAGTCACTTTAACAAGTGCATAGTGCATTTCCTGCAGCTTCTTGAAGGAAAATCAAGACAATGTATTAATGAAGTATTATTTTAATTCAATAGACAAGACTTCTTCCGAATAAAATTAGACCCCAGAACATTTAATACGTCTTACACTTGTCACCAAAAATGTGTAAACACAGCGGTGCGCACCCATTGTGCATACATTAAGTAGCCAGCAAAACGTCCATATTAAAACATTTATCACACTGGTACAGTTGTTTTAATTGCACATGTTGGCTGGCTTCATTATGCATGTGAATAGGACTGTTGTCACCAGTCACCACAAGAGATACTGTACATTTCTACATTTTACGCTATGGCGTAATTTATACACCCTAACTTTTTTATCGCCAAACCATGAAATATGAGATTTCTGCTAATTTATCCAGTTAACTTTTACAAGGGGGCGAGATGAATAGTGGTGGCCAGCAGGCAACAACCCCATGCTGGAGGCAAGTAAAAAGGCTATTTTTAGACATGCCTGGAGGGAGAATGGTATGGTCCATACCGTATAAGAATGCCACTTTCTGACAGTCAGCGAGTGGCAACTTTACGTATACGAAACAAACAAAGCGCCATTTACAAAATCCTGTATCAGCTGATGCACGAACGAACAAAAGTTAAAATTACGTTGGCTATTCTGAGTGCATTGCCGATGCACATCAGAAAAGCAGAAAATACGCGGATAAGAAAGAGTTCTTGCATTTATTAATATATTTTATTTTACGAGGTCACAAAACAATGGTTGTTAGTGTTAAAAACTAAACTTCGTGATAATGTAGTTATGTTTAGGTGATCAAAATGAAATGTACAATAGAATGATACAATGTGGAAAAGTTTTCTGAAGTTGTGCTAACTTCAGAAAGCTTTTTCACATCTTATCATCCATCTCCAACCTTGCTTTCAATACGTCCATGATATTAATTCCAAAAGCATACAGAAATATTGCATATTATTGTTGAATTATTTTTTCTAATAATTTGACGAAACGACACTAATTTGAAAAATATTTCCAGCCCGTAACATAAGAATTATGGACTTTAAAAATACGCTATCTGTTGAGACCATAAAAAGAGTTACTCAAAACTTTGCCGTGATGTGCTGCGCGCTATCTATCGGATATTTTGCTAGCTATTACCAGCCAGAAATGAACCTCTTTCCTGCGCGATATATAGCGAATTTAAAAACATATGCCAATAGTTATATTTTTCCACGAGCTCTGCATAATTTTTAAAGTAACATATATTTCATGTACAACGATTTCGAGTAAAAGTCATTTATATTCTGCCGGTAATTGTTCGTCTACGTAAATTATACGCCATATTGTTCTCTCGAAACCCATCTCCTTGATTCTGTAGACACGCGTGAATAGTTTTTAAGCAATTCTAACGTTATTCCACGTCACATTTCCAACTCTAATATATTAGCTATAACGTCCAAAGTGTAATAATAGATACAAAAGACCGTCTCGCAAATTTTAACCCAAATTCACTATCTCGGACAAATTAAAAAAGGTTTATCAAATATCTAATTATTTGTAACATTTTATATTTTTACTTTTATGACCTACTTATTTTTTTAGACAGATGTCAGTCTTAAAATATCTTAAAATGTGTTGATAGAAAATACAGCCCCGACGTGATGAACCAGCTGATGGCGGAAGGATACGTAGTCAGATGTAAACAGTGGCGCTACTTTCGCCGAGCTGTCAAAAAGTGGCCTTATATGGTACAGAATATAGTCCCATCCTCCCTTCTGACCCTCCCTACAAGCATGTAGAAGGCTGGCCAGGCCTCTCCACCTCCCTCACTCCCTCCCTCACTCAATCACTCCCTCCCTCACTC
>NQII01005910.1:66126-143449 GCA_002778355.1 Clitarchus hookeri
AGTAAAACATCATTAATTCGAACTAGGTTAAAACATCATTAATTTGAATTAGGTTAATTCAAATTTCTATGTAAAATGAAGTTGTTAGCCCCTGAACAAAGGAATGGGATTTTACATGCTTTGGAGTTTGGTTAATTTTAAATTCCGCACACTATGTACCGGTAATTCAAAGTAAAATTTCCCCTATATCTAAAATTCAGATAATTTATAAACTATGCTTTGATTGTAGTCTTGCTTTATAAGAAACTAAGCATCGCAAGCTGCTGCCTTACATGCATCAGGCAGGTGGCGGCTGCCTTGCGATTACCGGCGGCCAGGCAGGGATAGATTTTCGTGTAACAGTTTGGTTTTTATGTGTATGTATATATATATATGTGTATGTGTGTGTGTGTATATATATATATACACACACACATTTAAAAGGTGTGTGTGGGTGTTGTATTTTTTTACATCATGCTGAAGAAAGAAGCCAGATTATAATTGTAGTTGTTTTCCGTGGAATTGTTGAGTAATGCTTGGTTTTGTGCAGGTCTGTTTGGAGGGGCTGGTGTTGGCAAGACTGTGCTCATCATGGAGCTGATCAACAACGTAGCCAAGGCGCATGGTGGCTACTCCGTGTTTGCTGGTGTGGGGGAGCGCACCCGAGAGGGCAATGACCTCTACCACGAGATGATTGAATCCGGAGTCATTTCGCTCAAGGATAAGACTTCCAAGGTGTGTCCTAGTTGCTTTCATAACAGTGTGGCTGGCTTTTTAAATAAAAACTCCCGTGCTGGCTTAATTTTTTGAATTTCATTAAACCTTTTTTCTTTTGGGTAATTATGTCAGTCTACTAAATAAAATGGAAGATTGAGATTTTTGAGGAACTAAAGAAGCTGATTTTCAGCTCAGCCTTTCTGAAATATAGATTAAGTAAAGAGTGAATGTGAAGTATAGTCTATTCGATGTTTCCTAAGTTTGCCATGAATCACAAGCCTTTTATCTTTTCGTTGGCATAAAATTACCTAATTTTAACTTTTACATAAATCTTATCTGTAAATTTTAATATTACATTTATAGTTAGAGAGAAAATAGGTGTGTTGATAGTGGCTAGTAAGAAATGTTTGATGAAAAATATATTACACAGTGCATACAACTGCAGTTTGTTGGTCTCTGGTGTAATTTTCTATGCTTCATCAGCACGGCGGAGGAATATCGTGGAAGTATGACTTTAGCATGGTTTTAGAAAAGTTGAAAGTAACCATGAATTGAGTATGTATTCTAAAAGTGTTGGTTATTCCTTGTAGGGTAGAAAACAACAGGTGTCCACCCACTGGGAAAAGTTAAGGAATTTTCACCTGGGTCAGGAAAAATATAGATGCATTTTAAAATCTTAATTTTTAAGTTTGTGAACTGACAATAATGCATTTGTGCCAAGTGACCAAGCCTATATGTAAAAATTTAAGTATTTGTGTGTTTGTGATGGGCATTCATGTGGTGTCAATAACGTTTATCGCGAGAAATTCGATCGGCTGAGTAAAATGTTGGCCCAGCTTGCTTTGTCTTTTGTAGTATAATTTAATACAACTTCACTGATAGAATATTTGTTCTGTCAGCTGTGAAAACATGTCGTATTTGAAGGTTTTGAACATTAAAAAAAATAAGTCTTGGAGAAGTGTAAGAGATTCTGCCTGGAAAATCGGGAAAAGTTGAATTTCAATGGACATTCTGAACAAAGTTATGGAGAACTTAGAAAGGGAGTTTGGTCTCTCTCTTCTATCTCTCTCTCTCTCTCTCGCTTGCTTTCCCCCACCCCGGCTCTTCAAGATTTTTGCACATGTGGGAATTGTGCTGGGCGATGGTGCTCGTCTGTGGTTTTTGTTGAGAATCTCCACTAGGTTCCCCCACCCATGCATTATTTCACTATTCCATACTCTCTACAAAGGCAGTTTAATGACAGAAGAACCACTAACTTTGTAATGGTGTTACAACAAATGACTCCATTTGCAGTGCCTGCAATCAACTGGTTTGTTACGTGTTTGAGTAAGGGTTCACATTGGCAACATTTGCTGAAAATAGTGCACACAAGAGATATCACCAAATTTTATCTTCCTGTCAAAACATCAGCAACAATATTTTGTTTAAATCAACATAAGCTGTTTTTAAAATATTTTTGCCCTTCTACTTTATACTTTACTTTAACAGTTTACACACTCATGAATTTTTAATGAGGAAGCATGCTTTAGCCCGTCTTGCCCCGTTGTGAGCAACATTCCAATAGACTCCTCGCGTGACCGACACCATGTTAACTACTCAGTGGTTTCTGCGTTTTCACGAGTGTGTCTACATTTCAAGTTTTATTCCTTTAAACCTTGTTTATACAGTGAATTAGTGAAACGAATTATTATGCTATTTCCTGTGCAGTGCTGTTTTTGGTGATTTATTAATATTTCATTATTTGCTCATGAGGGTAGTGGCCCAGCAATGTGCGTTTCTTTCCCTCTTGTGCAACAATATATTTGTGATCTGATGGAAGTTTTCTGTATGAATTCCCTACAGAATGTGCACACTCTCATTCATATATTTGTACATTAAAAAGTTTTTTACTAGTTACTAAAGTATCTAATGTCATATTCAACATAAATCGTCTGAAATAGAATTTCATCTGTCTCATGTGTGTGCTAACTTCATACATAGTTTATTTATTTTTTATTTGTATTCATTATGTGTAATTACACGAGGTTGATGTAATTCTCTAGGTTTATCCACTTTTGTGCTTAACGTCATGCAATATTTATTTATGAAAACTTACGTCCAGAATTTTTTAGATTTGATAATTTTGAGTACAATTACGGAGTGTTTCTTTTGCATAAACGTGTGCGCGTGTTTGTGTTAAGAGTATCTGAGATTTACAGTGTTCAGTCAAAGTTTTAGCTTGAAATATGTTAAGTAAAGTGCATAAAAATAATATTGCCACACATTTTTTAAATGTTATTCAACTATAGTTTGTAACGTTCATGTGAATGTGAATTTTCACTTCTTGTCCCTATAGCATAAATAAGTAGAGTTATCTGCAATTTCTCTGTATTAGTAGAGTTATAGTATGTTGTACTTTCCCGTGTGCAAAACTGTTTTTAAAAATATGCAAGGCGCATTCAGACGTGAGCCGAGAGTTTATATTTCATTTCGGCCATGTATACACATTCGTAATGATTATTAAGTCAAATATAAAGTAAACTAGCTATGAATTTTTTGGCGCGATGACTATTAAAGCCGACTTTTTAAGCGTTGCAACACGCAGCAACCGTAAACTTAACTTATTTTAATTTTAATGTGTCGCAGAATAACGCAGGTAAGGTATCTAATATTTGCTTCTGTCAGAATACACACACACATTTTGTGGGTGATTCTTACATAAATAAAGTTGTAACATTAAAATTGAACAAAATTACAAAAACTGCACTACTGAAAAGGTAAAGCTAAGTTTAAGGATTTAACTGGCAATTTTATAAGCTAAAATTTGCAGTTAATAGGAAAGTATGCTATGGATGAAATAAATGACTAAACGAATAAACCCACGTCATCTAGTTTTTAGCTCCTCTCCACTTTTACGTATGTTTACCAGCATAAGATAAAACATATACAGTTGATTCTCTATACATTGTTCCTCAGGGGACTGACAAAAAATTTTAACACATATGGACTTCCAATTAATGAAGTCTTGAAATGTAGGTAAATCAAAAATGGGACGACAGAATATGTTCCTTGGATGCAGGATTTCAAATCTGAGTTCAATACAAAGTGATTCCACTGTAATTAATTTTCTGTGTGTGTGAATCCTGTAACGTCATTAAATTACCTAAATACAGAGTTAAGTAATTCTCTCTCTTTCTCTCTCACTCACTCTCTCTCACACATACACTCACTGCAATCTGTTGCAGAAAAAAATTTATATCACTAAAAATTAGGGATGGGTCGAATAACCAAAAATGTTGATTCCGGTGCCGATTCTACAATTTAAATATCGGTTCCAGTATTCGGTTCTATGTATTTTGAATACTTGCCTTTTGCTTGCAACTTTATTAAACCAATGCAGGTAAAATTCATTACGAATGTTTTATTTAACCGTTATATAGAAGAATTTAACAATAACAAAGTGTGAGGATAAGTTTTAATGTATACAGATGAACTTGTTGTATTAAATTTATTTAAAGTTGGTAAATATGTAAAAAAAAATTATTCTTTTTTTACATTAATATGTGGTGATTGTGATATGTTTGGAAAATACTTTAATTAAGTAACTCATGGCCCTCAAACCGAAACATTGTGGCGTGCTGTATGTAAAGGTAACCTACAAATGTTCGTTAAAAGGAGGTCAACAGCTGTGGTGGGCGACCTGATTTCTTATCTTTTATTGCTTCATTTATGGTGTCTGGGCATCGGTTTTTTTTGCCTCTTTTACACAGTAACTCCCTGGTTTTTTTTTTTTGCCGTGCCGGAATGTGACACCTCGAAAAAAAAGTCTCTTATTCCTCTCTTACTCAAGGCCCGCAGCCATCCTACCAAACAAAGAAGGCTTGGAGGAATGTATGGATCGGCTAGCAGTGTTGTTTATGGCAGAGGGCTGAGAGTTAAGAGAGAGAGAAGGGAGAGGAGTGTTTATGTAAGAGGAGAGATGAGATAACAGACTATTCCCATACCCTTCTCTCCAAACATCACCCAACAGTTTATGACTACCACTCCTTAATTGTTTTTTCATGTAAAGCACACAACCTGGAAATCTTTTCCTTTATGTTGGTAAGAAAGGGCGCGGGGAGGAAAGGGCCCCAGGGGGCGTGTAAATACCATAGTTATTTTTGTAAAAACAGAGTTTTGCCATTGCTGTGTAGATCCAAGAACCAAGTAATTTTTGTTAACCTAAAACCGGTTCCGAGTCAAACCTCAAGAACCGGTATAAGTTGGAACCGGCAAATATCTTTCTGAAACAAGTTGGATGTACATATAACGTCGCAGTCCCTTGTAATGTCAACAGCTGACATAACAAACAGCATGGCTTCCGCATCAGAACGACTTAGTTGGAGGGATACATTAACAGAGCAACAATACTGGCACTACTTTCTTAGAACTGTCAAAAAATGGAGTTTGTAAATTAAAGAGTATAAGACCTGCCAAAATCTCTTAACTCACTCAGGTTTAATTTTGTGTAGTGATACCAAAAGAGATTGTTTATTAATTAAACAGATTTTTTCATTCTTTTAATTGTCATTCTTCATTATAGCATTTAGTATTGAAATTGTTGTGATTAGTTCATTTATTTGTGTGTATGCCAAATTAATTGCGAAACTTGGGAGTGTGATTACTTTCAATTGACCAGTGTGGTGTGTTGCTGTGTAGGTGGCGCTGGTGTACGGGCAGATGAACGAACCCCCTGGTGCTCGTGCTAGGGTTGCGCTGACTGGACTGACCGTTGCAGAGTACTTCAGAGATCAGGAGGGACAGGACGTGCTGCTTTTCATTGACAACATTTTCAGGTTCACCCAGGCTGGTTCTGAGGTGTGTTCTAGGATACCTGCTTTACGTGTATCAGTACATTCCACCTATTTCCAGTAAAAATATTTCCATGATTTTGTCAGTTCTGGTAGAGATTTTTGCTAGTTTTTCTAAATTTTGCCAAAAATTTGTTATTTTTAAAATGTGATAAGATTTTTCAATGTACGTGTGCAATTAATTTTCTGTAGCAAAATATTAAATTGAAGTGCTATATAATTTTTGTAAATACGTTGTTTTGGTAGCAAGAATTCATTATTTCAAGTGAAGATTTAAAGTCCATGTAATAGTCTCTCAAGACCTCGTATTTAAGAACCTCCCAAATCTCTCAACTCGACAACCAGTCCATTTACACACGGGTGTGTGTATACAGAACAGTTGATATGAATGTATTAAAATATAAGTGTAGTAAAGTTCACCAGAATGATTACCACACAGAATAGAATATTACTCTGATAACAGTTGTAACCATAAAAAAGGACCTTTCTGCAAAAGGTTGGTGTAAAAAAATTTTGGTAGGATGCCACATTTTGCATTGGCCCAAAAATTTGAATGCTACAGTTTAAGACCCTGTAACTGTTAAAATATATTTATGTAGCTCCATTTACATAATTTGCAGTTTATAAGAACATAAATATTACACTAAAAAACTTAGTTTTCTTCTGTAAGCTAGTTTTGTTGAAATAAGTTATTAATTCTTTTATATTTTGGTTTCAATCCTTTGGTGTTATTTAGGCTAACGAAACATTTAGTTGAGGTGCACCAATTTGTTCTTGTTCATGTGCTGTGGTTGCTGTTTGAGTTTGTATGTTTACGGTTCACTTGTTATCTATTGTAATTCTTGCACACTGCAACGTTAAAGTTAAGAAAAATGTAGAATCCTCCCTTTGTATCATATACTGCGTGTCAAAAACTTTTAACATTCATTTAAATTCTGCATGTTTTCATATAACCCTGAATGTCTTTTTAAGTTATTTTGACATTTTGTTGAATACCATTGAATGTTGTTCAGCTAACTCTGCCTATTATCACTGGGGAAAACTTAAGATTACTCAATACAGGCAACATAATTATTTACATTGCCATGACAAGACCAGGCTTATTTCCACCTGTAATGAACACCGCTGCTATTTAGCAGAGAACCTAGCAACTGCATGTGGAGCAACAGCACATTTACACAGTCGAATCAGATTATTATGACCACCTGCTAGATGTGCCATCTGCGGCGCGTAGCCCATAACGTATGGCCAGTGATGTGGGCTGGTAAAACTGGTATATAATATGACAGACATACTGATAGCACACATTGCACTTCCTGCTGTCGTGGGTCAGGGGAGCTATTTAACAGAGTTGCAAAAAGGATGATAATTATGTTTCAAGCCAAGGGGGCAGCATTTCAGAAACAGCAATGTTTGTGAACTCTTCACGTGCCTCTGTGGTAAAGGTGTATCATGAGTGGATGAATGGCACTATTGGGAATAACAACCGTGGAAATAGCGGAACTCCGCCTGCCGTTGATGTCCGAGGAGAACTTCGACTACGACCGTGCATGAAGGCCAGCCGACAGTGCACCTATGCTTTCACAGGTGCATCAATAAAAACTGGAATTTGCTCGACAGTATGACTTGGCCGCTGCTGATTGGCAACAGGTAGCGTTTTCAGCTGCATATAATGGATGGGCGAGAAACTGCTTAGAACAGACATCCTGAATCCATTGCTGAATGAACACAAGGCGTCTGGTGCAGTGTTATGGTCTGGGTAATGTTCTCATGGTATTCTCTAAGTCCCAACATCTGCGTGGAAGGTACTCTTCATAGATTTGGTTATGAATCCATTATCGGTAATCACGTCCACCCCTACATGATGATTTTTCTCTGGACGATGGGATCTTCCATCGCGATAATGCGTCTTGCCAGACTGCTAGAAGTGTCCGCACGTTTCTGGAAAAGCACCATCAAGATTTCAAAATTCTTCCTTGCCCCCAAACAGCCCCGATCTCATTTAGATTGAACATCTGTCGGGCCACCTCCATTCTAGTGTTTGCAGTTTCTCCTCCGCCACGCACCCTTCAAAAGTTAATGTGACACACTGCATACGGCGTGGCTCTAGATACCCCGTGGAGACCTATCAGCACCTGACTGTCATTGCCAGCTCTTCTAGCTGCTGTCAATGCTGCGAAGGTGGTCATAATAATGTGATTCGACTATATGTATTAGTGATGCAACGAATATTCACATGTTTTTTAACATTCGCATTCGCAAAAATTATGCCAATATTTTGTGAATGTGTTTTGGCAATGAAAAATGAAAATGTTTATTAAATAATAATGCAACTGCAATGATTAAGACATTTTTATTTATTAACATATTTTTTATGTATAAGAGTGTATTTTAATGATATTTGGGAAACAGCCTTGTAGTTATTCACTAGATTACATAACAGAAACACACTCTTGATATTCTTTTATTCTTATTTACCTAAGCAAAATCAAATTAAGGCAGGTAATTTCTTAAAACTTCTAAACTATATTATAACACAACTGTATGATCAAATACCATTGAACTGCTTTAACACAAAACAATGGAATAAGATATAACCCAACCTTTTTAATTATACAAATCAACTTTAAATGAGATCTTTTGTAAAAACACTTAACAATATGCATTTATGCAACCTAAAGGTATCTTATTCAAATATGCAAGATCTTTTAATTAACTAGTAATCATGTTTAATTGTAAATCAAATCGACTTCGATATGAATAAAGTTAAAAATATATTGTGAAGAAAAACAAACAATATAATAATCTTTTCAATTAAAACAAATATGTTCTTAACATTTTGTTAATTTTAACTTTGGTACTAATACTAACTCACTAATTATGTAATTTTTCAGATATCCATCAAACATTACTTCTTGAAATCGGCACAATTAAGTGAAACACTTGGTAATGAAATAAGAGTAGAGGAATATTAAACTTCAGAAATAGAAGTTTTGATGCTTTTTCTCCTTGCAGCCTATTTTGGTGGGGTGTGTAAAGAAGATCAGCCCTACTAAAGACCCTTTCGCTAGGCACACTAGTGGGTGGTGTTACTAAATATTGCCTGGCTATGGGAGAAATAATACCATTCTTCTTATTATTTACCGCCCACCATGTAAGTGGATCTACATCATTTTCCACACGTTTATCTAATAAATATTCATTGATAGTTTTTTTTTATCAAAACTTCTATAGGGTTCATACATTTATTTTCTTCTTCTTCACTTTTGCTGGAATCCATCAGCAATTTCATGGTGTCTCTTAAAGATATAGATTTCTCTGTCAGACTGGCACTGGAACCAGATGTTTCAATCCGATGAGTAGTCATTCTGGCACGCTTAGGATTTGAACAAGACGATAGGCTTGATTCATCGTTTCCCATTGACTCTAAAATATTTTTCACAACTTGATCTCTAATTGAAGAATTTTTGAAAAATTTTAATTTGTATCTCGGGTCAATAAAAGTTGCCGTAGCAAACAATAAGTCATTTTCCAAATGGAAAAATCTGCAACATAGTTATTGTTTAAGAACTAAAATCGTATTCCCAATGCATGCGTCGGTCACATCAAATTCACCAATAAGTTTTTTCCAAAGTGGACAATAATGGAATTACTGAAGATACAGAAATATTGGCTGCACTTAGTTCTTTTGTAATTTCTTCAAAAGGTCTGAGTAAAGTTATTATTTTTTCCACAATAATCCACTCTTCGGAAGTTAGTTGTGAAATCTTGTTATTCTGGGAAGCATAAAGACATAACGAATCTTTGTTTTTCAAAATACGCTCTAACATATACAAGCTGCTATTCCATCTTGTAGCACACTCTTGTATGATTTTCAGCTTTGGCTGATCGAGTCTTTTATGTAGAGCAGCCAGTTCATCTTGAGCTACATTTGAGTGATGAAAATGTGTTGCCATCTTTTTACATTTTGCAATCACTGTTATAACGGAATCTTGTGCCTTAAGCCCCTCCTTGACAACCAGCTGAATTTGGTGTGACGAACAATCAATGTATCTAATTAATAACAAGGAATTACCTTTTTTCATGTTTGTGCCACCATCTCTAACAATGCATTGCACTTTTTCTTAAGGTATTTCCCAATGAGACAACATGGTTTCAAGTTTTATAGCTATATTTTCACCAGTTTATCGGCCATCGTTAAATACCTCTCCGTTTAACACAATAATTTTTCTCTCAAAGTTTTTTGTTATAACGTGACATGTAAGACTCAGCAAAGATTTTCCTGAACAAGAATCTGACCAAATATCAGTTGTAAACGCCAATTTTTCAAATGACTTAATTAATCCCAAAATTTTATCTTTAACTTTGCCCTTGAAATTCTCACATATAAACAAAGAAAAATGTGTTGGCTTTTTATATTATACGACGGACAAAGATGGTTCAATAGTCTGACAAATCCAACGCTTTCGACAAAACTAAAGTGTCCTCTAAAGCAATAATTTCGCTTATCAATTTCCAAAGACTTGGCATTGTTGTTATCCCACTTTTTTGTTTTTTCGACGCAATCAGTCGGACATTTGTTTCAGGTCGGTTTTCGTACATTGTCCCGAAGTGGAGGCCACAACACTTGTTGTAGAAGCATTTCGCTTTTCATTTTCCCTATTCTTTAAAGCATTATACTCGTTTTTATGCAAAGCTTCCAGGTGNGCCACAACACTTGTTGTAGAAGCATTTCGCTTTTCATTTTCCCTATTCTTTAAAGCATTATACTTGTTTTTATGCAAAGCTTCCAGGTGTTTTATCATAGCACTTGTTGTTCTTCCTTTGCGCGAGTATCGTTTATTACATATTTTGCATTTCACATTTTCAGCATCACATATTATAAAATAAGTCTAAACTTCGCTAACGCACGACCGCTTCATTTTGAAATATCACTTATCACTGTACAATTACAACAATAGAGTCTTTACAAGTTAAAAACATAACTTAAGTATGTTGACTCGACGCTGCTCCCACCTGTACTATACAGGTTGGTGGATAGCAGGGTACGTAGTAATTTGTTACGGTGCTGGCTAACGGCACCTTGGGCTGCTGTAAGAGGGGTGACACAAAGACGTAACTGGGTTCGGTTTATTCACGCTTAACTTTTATTGTCCAAAGTTACAGTGACCTGTACATCTATGAGACCTAGCCCCTTTTATATCTCCTCGGACGGTGGAATCTAGCTATCCCGCGCCCTACACACTTCTTGGCAAATGTTTTTGATGGGGGAGGGGGGAGGTTTCGGCGGGTTGCTGAAATTACCTTAATACTGGTGGCTGGCGTTGTCGTGCTCTCTCTCCCGGGAAGTCCTGGGCTCGATCCCTGGATGTGCAGTTCTCTCCTCGTCGCTCCTCGTCGCTCCTCATATCTGACTCTCTTGGCTCCCGACTCCGTCGTAACTGTCTTGTCGCTGCTGCTCCGTCGTAAACGTCTCTTAACTCTTGTGTTACTGACCTCAACTGTCCTTCACTCTCGCGTAACTCTCTTAACTGTCGCGTAACTGACTTAACTGTCCTCCGTGGCTCCTGTATATATACGTTTCTGTTCTATTTTCCATAGAACTCGGGACTTACCCTCTCGTGTTTGCGGTGGGATAGGGGTAGGCGGGGTGCACTGTTTTTCCCCCATTTGTAATTTTTTGTGGCGAGGAGCGATAATATGCCTGGGACTCTCCGCGTTCGCAGTGTCATGTCGTGACTCAGGCAACATGACAGCTGCAGTTGGTTCGAGCTCGGGAATTCCTCTGGTCGTTAGGCCATCGGTTTACGGCGTGGGTAAGAATAGCGTCGCCACTACTGGGAGGTATGAGCGGTACGCGTCAAGATAACCTCAAACAAAATATTTACGAAAACATTATTAGCAGCTAACTTCATTCAGTAAGCCAGCAATCACGATTTGTTTACTTCGTTCAGAGTCGGGGCATATGGGCTACTCTCGGTTTTAACATGGCCGCCCGGCTGGCCAGTTCTAAACGCGCGGTAAAATTNTTGTTTACTTCGTTCAGAGTCGGGGCATATGGGCTACTCTCGGTTTTAACATGGCCACCCGGCCGGCCAGTTCTAAGCGTGCGGTAAAATTGGAGTTCGTAGACGCACGCTTTTGGTGCCATATTTGAAAAACCAGCATTCGCGAATGTGGAAAAATCGACATTCGTTGCCACACTAGTATGTATAGTCGGTTCACAACTGGAAGAAACTTTTGACGATCAACCTTTGAAAAAACACCCTAGCTGTTAGCTACATGCATATAACATTACAAACAGCGGTGAGCGCGGATACAGTTATGCCGTGAGGTTGCCTGCACAAAGAGAGAATATAGTTCCAAAGTTTTAACGTATTTGTTTATTTATCGCTTACAAATGGGTATCAAAAAGACTTGTATCTTATTATGGCAATTATTAATGACTTGATTCTCGCGTATTTAGATTTCAACGTTTCTTGCATAGTCACATGATCACACTCAAGGTGAAAGTAACGCGGCCATTTGTTCACTAACATTCGTTCCTTGTGTTGGCGGGGTGTGGTTGACACAGATGCCAGAGAATTTGTGCGATTATCTTGTTTAGCCTATAATAATTCATTTATTTGTCTTATTTTACTAATATCCGCTCTTTATTATTTGGTTTTTAATAACGTACGATTTTAATTGGTGCTCACTTTCTCGTACTGATTCCTTTTGTTTTTATATGTTTCGTGCACATGTCTTTCCTTTGCCACTCTATTCTAATGTTGCAGTATTTGCACATAAGAATTGTTTTCACATTGTCGAAGACGTAGAATCCTTCACTCGCAAACTCTGTCGTCTTTTCGAAAAACAGTCGCAACTATTTTTAAAAAAATGTTTTACAATTGCGCGAAACATTCGACTCAGTCTACCGGCACGCCATTTTAACGTCTGTAGCAATTTCTATCAATATTGGTGATCTTGCCTTTGATGTACGGTAATTTATCGAAAGTCACTAACAATCAATTGTAAATAGACAACTATTGATTCATCATAATACTGACATTTTGGGTTTATAGAATGAAATATTTTTCCCTGGCATCGCATATTCTTTTGTGTGAAATTCTCAATATTAAAAACTTTACGCCTGTGGAATATCCATTAATAATATATACATGAAGTTTATAATGGGTACGTGCGTGTACGAACACATGTTACACACACACAGTGGAATGTAAACATTGCCATGCGACTGCCACATGGCAGTCACATTGCAATGTTTGTTTACCTTTGGTGGAAGGATACGAAATGGGCTTGAAAGTAGATCTTTAGCAGGGCTTCAAGAAAGTCTTTTCCAGTCGTGAACCGACTATAGTTGATCACGCGACAACTACATGTTGACAGAACAGCATGGATGTTTTTAAAAAAACCGCGTGCTACGCACTTCAATTATTAACTTACCCGCAGCCATCGATCAGATATTCTGTCTGAAAATCAAAATATATTTGGAACTATTGTTTATCTGTGAAAAAACTATATTAAAACTGGTAGCGCCAAGAGCAGGTAAACAAACACTCCCTAACCTCAAATGCTAGTGTACACAACTAGTCGTGAAACATTGCAATTGTAAAAACTACGTACTTTATTTTTGATAATTCAATTAATAATTGTTTTAAATTACTCGCATCAAAAAACGGGTAGAACATAATAATTGCAGGCATTTCTTTGTTTCAAGTCAGCAAACGAATATTTGCGCAAATAAATCACGTATGTCTAATGGATGTGGTGCGGACCAGAACCAGACATTCATAATGGACGGAACGGATTTGAACTTTACTCTCGTTCCACAATGGAAACGTAATAAATATTAGGTCAGTACGGTAAATAACCATGTAAATTACAAGCATTAAAGGGGAACAGTATGTTTTCACTGATTAATTCTGTTACGCTAGTAACTTGTTTTAAGAGTAATGCAGTAATATCAACTGTCACCCAAGATGGTGAGTTTTGTTAATTTAGCAGACTGCGTTTAATTTGGCGAAATTTAAAAACATTTTGCGGGCAGCTGAATTTTTAGCGGAGTAAAATATAATTTTAAAAAATTGGATTTTTACGTGTCACTCAAAAAAACGTTTTTTTAATTTGCTTCCAAAGAAGAGTAAAAAATATAAAATGCAGTATTATTATGAAGAAACTGCGTATAATACTTTATCACTGTACTTATATTTTAACAATTTTTAGCAAGTTTCTATTTTAAATCATTGTTTTTATTAAATTTTGTTTGAGTTTATCATTTTTTTTTTTAGATTTGGCAGAAATTGTGAATTTTATGAAAACATTGGGCAATTTTTGAAATTAAGTGCATTTCAATATTTTATAATACTATACTTATATTGAATGATTGAAATGTGTTTTTTCATCCAGTATTCAAGGAAAGCCCACTGTTCTTTACAGGCAATCAACTCAGTATACTCAAGGATGGAAAATAAATTTTTTTTTTAGGAGAGAGGTCCACGTGTTGAGTTTTTCAGTAGGTCCCATGAAAAACAAATAATAAACGTTTCACTCTAATTACTAGAGGTGTCAAACTGATTCCTTGATACTTGTGATTCTTGAAGAATCGTATAATCGAGATTCGGAAGACCAAGAATCTAAGCATTAAAAACAAATTACTACAAATACATAACCTATCACCTCTCAAAAATGGTTTAAAATTACTTAATTTTTGCCAGTAATTGAATCCCTCTTAGAAAATTATTTTGTGCATGAAAATTGAAGATGCTGAAATAATCTGAAAATAAAACTGTACTGGCTATCTTCAAATTCACCATTTTAGTATATTAGTATCTGGTAGCTTCAGTTCGGTTGCGATTTGGTAATTTTGTATTTTAGCAAGTTTCGTTACATACTAAACTAGGGGTATGCGGGATCCCGAACTTCAAGAGAAATTTTGGGAATACATATTGATTTTCTCGCCGGTCAAGAAATAATTTTTCCCCAATACTTTCGGAAAAAATTTGTGTTCACGTCTGTAGGTTGTTGCAACTAAAATACAGGTCTGGTTTTGACCAAGTAACTTTGTATCGACTCTTTACGAAAGCGATTATGATTTGATGAATTAATGCTGGTCTAAAGAATTTTGATTTTTCAAGATCGCTACATAAGCTTAAAAATTTTGTTTTCATATATTATGTAAAGTTAACGCTACGTATTTATTGTGAAAATTAACTAAAACTGGTTGAAAATTTGCACTATTGGGAAGTAATGGTAAACCGTGCGCACTGAATTTGTCTTATATGCGAGCAACACCTATAAGTCGCAAGTATCGATGGCTGGTTTATGTGGAACGCAAGTTTCAATATACATAACCTAAATATTTACGTAAACGTAAGCTATTGCACGATGAATGTTTAATTTGACTCCAAATGTTAAAGTATTTTACTGAGATCTAACGTGGTGTTTTTTTAACATGGGTTAGGCTAAAGCTATTTGTAACACGTTAGCAAATTGTTGTTTTTTGTTTGGAATGTATTTGTTTTTAATTGTGTGTTGTGCTCACTCGTCGCCGAGGCTTTGACAAACTCCAAACGTAGCTATGAGGAAAAATATATTTAATTTACTTATCTACTTTTTTCATTTTGTTATAGATAAAGGAATTAGCTTTGTTAGCATATAGATTCAGTATGTTGCAGTCATAACCTGCCCCATGAGACTTGGCTGTGATTCGAAGTGTGTGTATGTTCACGGACCTTAAAACTTCCACTGAAAGTTAATGAGTAAATTTGTGTCAATGTACACACATTTTACTACCACAAATGTGAAAATTTCTTAGTAGACACCATGAACTTTTTGGAATTTCATATGAATATGTTCCCACTGCTAGTGTTATATTATTTTTGTTAGTAATAGACCTACTACTCATGTAGGCCTAGTTTAAATAATTGAATTTCACACCCTCCTATACAGTATTAATTCTGTAAAGTAATTGTCTGAAACTTAAGGAATCTCGATTTTTGTAATCGAGAATGGTATAGGCATCTAGATCGAGTAAAAGTGGAATCGTTGCTAAAATAAAACAACGTATCGTACAAAGACAGAGCAACGACTGATTTTATTTTTAAAAAATCTTAACTGCTAACGACAGACGTAGATGGCAGCACTAGACATATATTGTAGATATCATAACAACAGTTACATCCCTGCTAATTAAATTTGCAATATTCTTTTCAAAATGCAGACTGGTATTTTAAAATAAATAGTGGTGGTTTACATTGTGGTTCAGTTGTAGAACAATGTGACTAATACACAATACTTAATGTATAGCGACAGAAAAATTTGGGCATTATTTCATTTCCTCAAAACAAATGCAATTTTTTTTGCATAATATAATAGAAATACAGTAGTTGGTAAGCTATTTGAAATAGATGAACCAAACTTCTGATGCACGATGCTGTTATTTGCTTCCAAAAGCACAATATTATTTTAAAAGTTAATTGTTTTTGTTTAAATGGAACCATTTGTCAGACAAAATTGAACTTCCTGCCTTCAGAAATTAAATTTTGTACTGAAATGGTGGTTTAACCTGTGACCTCATGCATATACTACCAATAATTTGTTCCCAGGATCTTTCGTAAGAATCAGCGGCATCTTGGGTTCAAATAAATATGTTATTTTATAAATATTTTTTACATACTAAATTAATAATGAATATGTAAATTATGAGTGTAAAGTTGAGATATTTGGGGAGTATGCAACTTTTATTTAGCTTGGGCAGCGCATTCTCTGAGCACTTGGGTCACATACAACTGCAAATTAAATTGCAGATGAAGTGTGTGTTGCTTGTAATATGACTAGTCTATTTGTAACAGGTGTCAGCTCTGCTGGGACGTATCCCCTCTGCCGTGGGCTACCAGCCAACACTGGCTACTGACATGGGTACCATGCAGGAGAGGATCACCACCACGAAGAAGGGTTCCATCACCTCTGTGCAGGTAACTGCCCTAGCGTTCATGCAACACTGTTCAGTAAATATAAGAAAGTAGCCATGGGTTTTGCATAAAATCGAAGGAATTTGTCCCTCTTTGAATGATCTTCGAAACAACATGAAGAAAAAATTAACCATTGCTAATCTATGTAATATTCCAAAATTTTATGAAAATAAAAAAAAATATCCTTGCTACAACGGAAACCTAATAAAAATTCACTAGCTCATCAATACGGTAGAGCACCCCTCAACCGGAATCGTCGGGGGAAGGGCTATTCCGGTTGTGGGAAAATTCATGTTAAGAAAAATGAGGGTGGGATGGTGTGAAAAATAGCACATTTTTAGTCTGAACTCGTGTATATGTGGCACATAATTTTAACTTAAGAAATCGATGAGTGTAAATTATTAGTTTTATCCTTAAAGTTACAAAACCATTTAAAAAACACTTCATACTGTTTACGAAATAGGAGTCGTAAAACTCCTGGCACTGCGTTAATGACCTTCATTCTCAGCCTTCTAGTGGGGTTCTTATCTCTTTCCTGACTGCATGAGTAAGCGAGATCTGGATATCATGTTACTGTTTTACCATGTTCAAAAATTTGTCAACAAACAATGCGCTTTGATGATTTAATTTAGTTTCTAAGGAAGTCAAAAAAAATTATAAGAAATGAATAGCTCATTACTTGTGTTTAAACGCGTATCTGTCGCACCACAATGTAACCTGCCTGTCCTTAACTGTTCTGCTTTGTATTACCTCCAGCCACCATCCAGCTTGCGCACTTCCTTTCTGTTTTTTCTTTCGCCCTCTCGCTTGGCGTCCTTCCTTACCACCACCACCCCCATCCCTCGGCAACAACAGCCATCCAGCACCAAGCAAGATTGCTTGGACTCTTTCTTTTCTTTCTCCCACCTTCCACCTCTTTTTTGTTTNCTGTCTCTCTCTCTCTCTCTCTCTCTCTGGTGGAATGAGACAGCCAGTAGCAGCTGTGTGTGTGTGTGCATGTGTGCGTGCGATGCCGCCGCACGCACAGCGCACATGTTCCGCAATTTAAATGCAGTGTTGAGGCATTTTGACAAATACAAAAGTTTTATTTACGCGGAATACTGCGCTGTTGCCACTTTTCAGCACGCCGAGGCCAGGTAGCGCGGCAACGATAACATTAAAGGCAAATTTATTAGTTTGACGTTGCCATAGTTTGCTGTTGCCGCACTAGCACGATGAGGCCCAGCAATATTTACTGGAATACAAAAATTCAGTGCGGCCTATACTTGAAATATTAATTATCCCTAATTTTTCATCAAAAACGTCTGGTGTAGTCTATGCACGCCAAAATACGGTACATGTACACTAACACATTAGAACACTAAATTCTGAAAGTCACGCCACTAAAACCAACGGCATGTGTCGCACATTGCCATTAGTCACTGTCACTTGTGTCATTATGCAGCTTAGCTGTGCCTCTTGGCCGGCTGTCTCTTCATCGTGCTGCAGCTTGTTTACCAGCTAACGTCTTGCAAGCACGGGAAAGTTATGGCACAACTTTGCAACGTTTGAATTTTTTTGGAAAATTTGTTCCGGATAATGGGAGTTCCGTTTGAGGGAATTCCGGTTAAGGGGTGCTCTACTGTAGTATGCAGGCCTTTCTCAGTAGGTACCCTTAAACCATTTGCTGAAATGCAAAACAAACAAAAAATTGGTAAAACTCTTTTTAACAACTGCTGTGATTCGAGTTGGCACGTGTACGTGCCTAGCAAGTTATTCCTACACCTAGTCCTCCCCCTCACTACATACTACCTAGGCCTTCCCATTCCAGCACTGCACCGTAATTACGTAATTACCTCCCTTCACCCTCATTGGCCCTCAAGACCTCGTTGAGCCCCCAAACCACATCATCACCCTCCTGCACTCACTAGTCAGGACTCCCTACCTCTCCGTCCTCACTAGTCACAGCGGCTCCCTACCTCCTTCCCTCACTAGTCACAGCGGCTCCCTACCTCCGCCCCTCACTAGTCACAGCGGCTCCCTACCTCTCCGCCCCTCACCAGTCACAGCGGCTCCCTACCTCTCCGTCCCTCACCAGTCACAGCTGCTCCCTACCTCTCCGTCCCTCACTATTTTTAGTTCGATTTTCTGAGTTTTTAGGGATAGTTGAATGGTTCCAGTGAATTTTTGTAAGCTGATTAGTAAAACTGGTGTGCATTATATTATGAATTTATCACTGATGGTGTTTTTAAAAAATGATTGTATGGTTGCAATGAGAGTAATCAGAATTGTTGAGGGGGGACTGTGTTTGTGTTCTAGGCTATCTATGTGCCAGCAGATGACTTGACAGACCCTGCCCCAGCCACCACCTTTGCCCACTTGGACGCCACGACCGTGTTGTCGCGGGCCATCGCTGAGTTGGGCATCTATCCTGCTGTCGATCCCCTCGACTCCACTTCCCGAATCATGGACCCTAACATAATTGGCAATGAACACTACAATGTTGCTCGAGGTGTACAGAAAATTCTTCAGGTAAGGCACCTGTGTTTGAAGCCATGCAACATTACAATACGAGGTCACTTGAATTGCATGTCATTCTATGGCTTCATGGTAGCTAGTGCTGCCTTTCGTCAGGTAGTGGTGCTGAGTTAAAAAAAGGTGTCTAGGAATGGGTTGGGTATGCTTTTTCCCAACTTCAGATTCCACGTTAATATTCCTCATTTTAAGTATTCTGGTTAGTAAAATTAGCATTTGTAATGTCCTATTTACAGTATTAAATCACTTTTTCATTTATTTTTTGTAAATTTGGAGTTCAATTTGACGCATGTCGCATACTAGAATAGGCATAGCGCCATTACCACACCCTGCCATCTTATTAATACATATCCAGGGCAGGCAGCTGACAACAAAATTTTCAACCCGGGGAAGAACAGAGGCTCGACGGATACACGGAAAGTCCCCAAGCTAATGTCTCGGGGGACAACCTTCAGCCACGCAAGAGAAATGGCAGATAGGCACTCACGATGAAGGAAGCAGGGGGTGCCCCCGATCAAAATTGTGCAGACCACATCTTGGAAATTAGTACCGTAGGAATCCCAGTGACACCACAGTCACTCTTCCTTTGCCCTGTTTGGAGTGCACAGTCCACTGACAAGATACAAAATTGGGCACAAAAACACCCGAGTTACAGGAGGTTAGTTTTTCGGCAGCCAAGATGGAGGGGAGTTGTTCAGTGGCCTCGCCGCAAGGCATAGGTCACTCAGTTGTATCTTCACGTCAAGAGATGCGAGGCATTCGGGTGAGTCAGTCAACCGAGGCCGGGGTTCGGACCCCGATAGAGGCAGTCAGTGACTTAGTGTCAGTTGTAACCCGTGCCGAGATGCGAGATTAGTCAGTCGTGTGATGGGAAGAGAACAGTTGTATCACCAAGTCGGGATGCAAAGCACGAGACCGAGCCAGGGAGTCGAGTGGCGGCCCGAAAGGAAGTAGACAGCGATGGTCAGGTGGGGGCTCGCCAGGAGCACCACATCGGGACGCAGAGTACGATACCGAGAATGGGAGTAGAGTGGTAGCCTGAACGAAGGGCACCATGCCAATAGAGGAGTCAGTGAGTCATCGTGGAGTCTGAGAGGAGACACGCTAAGGTTTCCGACTGGAACCACCAGCCGAGATCGCAGACACGCCACAAGTCTCGTGAAACCAACCCCGGACTTCCAAGAAGGGACGCTGAGCTGACCCAACTACACCAACCAACGAAGACAACTCGCCAAAAGCCGCAGTCACAGTCAAGTAAAAAACTGTTCCATTCAAGCAACCTTATCCCTGACACATAGCATTCCGATAACCTGCCCTTCAGGCGTACGACATATGGAGGGGGGGGGGCTCAGTCTCGTGTGTGTGTGTGTGTGTGTGTGTGTGTGTGTGTGTAAATACCCATGTTATTTTCAGTCTTGTGTGTTAACTAACTGAGAATGAGTATTTTTTCTCCCCCTTACGTAACAACTACAGGTGCCCTTAGTCTGCACCAAAGTACAGTAACTCAGTACTCTACTAGCCACCATCCTGTATAACTCAGGTGGCAGTAGCGTCAAATTATATTATTATTGAATGTGTAGTTCTGTGTCTGAACTTATCAGAAATGATCTCACTGGCAAAATTTTTGGGTCAAAACAAATTCTTGGCATATGAATGAAGTTAATTTTTAAAAAAATCTGAATACTGTGCTTTTTTTTTTTTTTAATTGTTTCAAATAAGAAATACAAAGGAAAACCTTTTTGTGATGCGATTGAAGGGATGTGTTTATGCTAACTACTCAAATCCGAATGCAAAAATGTGCAGGTTCATTTTTTAAATTTCAGTATACTATATAAAATTTACTTAAAAAAAATTACTTGTTGCGTTTTCCCCGTCTTTTAGGGTTGAAGCATGTATCTTGGCTGATAGAACATTTTCAATCTTCAATTTTTTATTCCTTTTTGCAAGCTCGACACAACTTTATTTGTTCAAGCATGTAAATTTTTAACCTGTGCCATATTTAAAGAGTGTTTATTACCTTGGTTGGGATGTGTTGGCTGTAGAGATGTCAAATTTGATTCCTTGGTACCGCGATTCTTGAAGAATCGTATAATAGACAATCGGAAGTTCAAGAATCGAAGCAATAAAAGCCAATTACTACAAATACACATCATATCACCTCTCAATAGGGTTAAAATTACTTAATTTATGCTAGTAGTTGAATGACTCTTGGAGAATTATTTTTGTGCATGAAAATATGAGATGCAGAAATAATCTGAAAATAAAACTCTACGGGTCTTGTTTAAATTCACCATTTAGTATATTGGTATTTTGTTACTTAATTTTGATCGTGATTTGGTTGCAATTTGGTAGTTTTGTATTTTACCAAGCTTCGCTAGATACCGAAAAGTAAAAACAAAATGCATTTGTATTCGAATATGTAAAAACACATTAAATATGTCTTAAGAAAAAACTAACAAAACAATAATTTGCGGAAATACTACAGGATCTTGTACAATTCATTGTGCGTTAATTTAAGTTCAGATTTGCTGGCAAATATTTTCTAGCCACGTGTATTCTATTGTCGTTAAGGCCTTTTGATAATTTCTGCTACCTTAACAGAAACACTTTTGTTTGATGATTATTATATTTTTGAACTGTGTACGTGAAAAAAAATTATGGAGTAGGTGTGTTGTTCAAAGAAAGCTACAAAATGTGATCCACGAGTTATTGACACGTACACATTAAAAAAATTTAACACAAAAAAATAACTCTTTCCTCTAACGTAGATGGCGGACGTTTGTTAAACAGTCCAACTAGTATTCCTAACCTCAACAGCAAAACGTAATACATTGAAACCTCGTTGTTGAGTTCCCGTTTAATTCGATTTCCCATATCAGTAGATTTTTTTGGATGGTCCCAACAAATATCTTATATAAACAATGTTAAAAAAAACTGCATGCTACAGCCCTTAGCTCATTAATTTACCCCCATCCATCGATCAGATATTCTGTGCAAAACCAAAATATATTCGGAACAATTGTTTATCTGCGAAGTAACTATCTTAAAACTGGTACTGCCAAAATTCAGTAGCGCTAAGAGCAAGTAAACAGACACGCCCTAACCTCAAATGCTAGTGTACACAGCTAGTTGTGAAACGTTGCAATTGTTAACAACTACATAATTTATTTTTGATAATTCAATCTCTATTTGTTTTAAATTACTCGCGTCAAAAAACAGGTAAAACATAATAATTGCAGGCCCTTCTTTGTTTCAAGTCAGCACACTAAAATTTGCGCAAATGAAACACGTATGTATAATGGATGTGGTGCGGACCAGAACCAGACATTCATAATGGACGGAACAGATTTGAACTTTACTCTCGTTCCACAATGAAAACGTAATAATTTTTAGGTCAGTACGGTAAATAACCATGTAAATTACAAGCATTAAAGGGGACAGTATGTTTTCACTGATTAATTCTGTTAAAATTACGCTAGTAACTTGTTTTAAGAGTAATGCAGTGATATTAACTGTCGCACAAGATAGCAAGTGTTGTCAACTTAGCAGACTTTACGTTTAATTTGGCAAAATTTAAAAACATTTACCGGGTAACAAAGTTTTTAGCGTAGTAAAATATAATTTTAAAAAATCTGATTTTTACATGTCAAACAAAAAACTGTTAAATTTGCCTCCAAGATAGAGTAAAAATATAACTTGCAGCATTATTATTATGAAATTACGTACTTTATTACTGGACTTTAAATTTAATTTTCGCAAGTTNAAACAAAAAACTGTTAAATTTGCCTCCAAGATAGAGTAAAAAATATAACTTGCAGCATTATTATTATGAAATTACGTACTTTATTACTGGACTTTAAATTTAATTTTCGCAAGTTTCTATTTTAAATTATTGTTTTTAATAAATTTTGTTTGATTTTGGCAATTTTTTCTACATTTGGCAGAAATTTTGTGAATATAATGTAAANTTTCTATTTTAAATTATTGTTTTTAATAAATTTTGTTTGATTTTGGCAATTTTTTCTACATTTGGCAGAAATTTTGTGAATATAATGTAAATATTCGGTGGATTTTCGAAATTGTAATTGAGGTTATGTTATACTTTTTGAGTAGGAGAGTGGTCCACATGTTGAGTTTTTTTTCAGTAGGTCCCATGAAAAACTGATAATAGAGGTTTGACTGTATAAACATTCATTGTGTGTGTGTAAATTTTTTTTTTGCCATATTTAGTTAGCAAAGCAACAAAACAGTTCATTTTGTAACACTCATTCCACGAATATTGGTTTAGTTGCAAGTGAAGGTATGTGTAAATATTCAAAATAGCTTTATTTGAAGTAAAACGGGAAAAATTGCTTTACGAACTAAAATGCTAAATTTGCATTNGTAAATATTCAAAATAGCTTTATTTGAAGTAAAACGGGAAAAATTGCTTTACGAACTAAAATGCTAAATTTGCATTATTTTTTGTTTTATCGCAAATGCTATTTTTTTGGGTCTCTAAGTTTGGCAATGCGTTTTAATATACTAATATACGATTTACGGAAGCTTGTAGCGGACACATTGCGTTCAGTTGTATTTATTTCATGTTAGAATTGCAGTGTTTATATTAACATAAAATTTAAACCAACNCGGACACATTGCGTTCAGTTGTATTTATTTCATGTTAGAATTGCAGTGTTTATATTAACATAAAATTTAAACCAACTTTTTTGTGCGTGCATGCAAGATGTGTGCTTGTGCAGCGCTTTAAACAAAATCGCTGGCTGTTTCTCCACACCACTAGCGCCGGCAGACACGTGTTGGTGCCACAGCAATGCCCTCTACATCTGCGACTTGTTTACATTTCTCTCCCCCTAATAAAGTTTCGTTGTGTACTTGGCTTTCTACATGCATGTGAAATAAGCATCTATCTGAAAAGTCTGTGGCAAATTAAAAAAGTAAATTAAATTTTAGCAATTTTACAAATAAAACATTTTAACATATCCCAACCACTGTAATACGTATTCGTTAAAATCTGATGCAGGTTAAAAACTTGAGCTTGAATTAAAAAATTGTGTAGAGATGGCAAGAAGGGATAAAAAGTTTAAGAAACGACCAACATTACGTAGAAACTGGGAAAAACAACCCAGCATTACATGGGGGGGGGGGTGTATGTGTGAGTCTATATATATATATTCTTGCAAGTTCACTCCCGATATTTAGACACAGAACTATTTATGATTATATACCAATCATCACTACTTTAAATTTACAGCAAGAAATGTTATTGTGTGCATTTTTTCCACTCTTGAAGTATTGCATTGCAAATGCTAATTTTAATAATCAGAATACTCAGAATCGGGAATCAAAAACAAGGAATTGAACTTCAACCACACCAGCTGTGCTTGAAAATTCTCTTAAGGCGTTCTCCAGTAATTTCATGTTTTCAGAATCAGAATCTGGAAAAAAAAATGCATACTTGGCCCATCCTTACTTCTAATAAAGTTTCAGGTTTTGTTAGTTGAAAATTTTTAATTATCCAGCCACGAGTTGTTTTCAGGCAATAGTTATTGATTAAGCTGTTGGTATTTTCCTTTCCCCATTTTTAAACATTTTATTGCAATGCGTAATTGTATCTGCCTGTGGATGATTTGGGGGGGGGGGTGATTTTAATCGCAAAGATATCTTGGAGTAATGTCCTTAATTAAAAATGTATAATTTACCAGCGACTAAATGTTATTAGGTTTGAGGCGGTCGTGCGGTGTGCTGCGGCGGCAGGTTTTCAGCTCATTTTGAATTTTGACGCTATTGAATCTATACTTGTTGGGTATCATTGTAAAGAGCTGACGCATGACGTCTGGTTGTAAATGGCAGTGATGTCACTGTTAGATAAGGGTTCCTTTGGTGCCGGACACACTGGCTATAACTCACTGAGAGGGAGTTTGGATGACCCGTCAACTGTTGGTAACCCTGAGGGGGAGTTTGGATGACCTATCACCTGTTGGTAACCCTAGTGTAGTGTGGGGCGTGTAGCCCTGCGACACGGCACAATGTCAGGACGCACAGTCGGTTTTGACAAAGACCCTCTGTTACCTGCAGTGGGCTTAACCCAGGGTAGATCTGGCGCGGCTGCTGCTGGCTGGGCTGGTTAGCTTCAGCTGCGAGCTGCTAGATATCGTAGGCCGAAAGTGTGGGCAGGCAATACCCAAAGGTACTGGAAATCCCAGTCGTAGACACACTACGAGCGGATGAGGCTCTCAAAGCTATCTTCTGGGGTGGGTGGCTAAGAGAGGTAGGGGAAACTGGCAGGTGAGGCCTTGCCAGTTGTTGGGTGGCTTGNCTATCTTCTGGGGTGGGTGGCTAAGAGAGGTAGGGGAAACTGGCAGGTGAGGCCTTGCCAGTTGTTGGGTGGCTTGAGTTTGGTCCCGTTGGGAGGGGTTGCTGAGGGCACAGCAATGGGTTGCAGAGTAACGGACTTGGATTAGAGGCAGTAGTTGCCCTCTTAGATCTCCATCTTGCACTGCTTCTATAAGTGAAGGCATATGAGAAGGNCTTGGATTAGAGGCAGTAGTTGCCCTCTTAGATCTCCATCTTGCACTGCTTCTATAAGTGAAGGCATATGAGAAGGCACTAAGTCTATCACATGGAAGAACAGGAAACAAGTTTCCTGGTTATAAGTAACCAGAAGGGGTTGGGCCAACCATACTCAGTTCTGTCATTCCAATCGGCAAAATTCAACAAGGTGGACCGCAGTCCTACACTAGTTTCTGCAAAGTAGTTTTAGGGTGCTGTCTCCTGCTCCTAGGCAAGGGGCACCCAAGGACACGTCAGCCAAAGCCGCCTATGCCATTGTCAGATGTCACATGTCCGATAATCACCCCCGCTTGCAACAGAAGTCTGCATCAAAGCNAAAGCCGCCTATGCCATTGTCAGATGTCACATGTCCGATAATCACCCCCGCTTGCAACAGAAGTCTGCATCAAAGCCGGCGCTGTTGTATTTTCGCGAATTATGGTTTTATGTGCAGGTTGGCTCTGGAAGCAAGTCATCCTGGGTTCAAACCTCAAGTGGGGTGACATGACGTCGCATGAAGATGAGGCGGAGTTGTAAATCATTATTATGCCAGTACGCATCACGCNGTAAATCATTATTATGCCAGTACGCATCACACGTTTGAGCACATGCCTTACCAGCTTAAATAAACACACTAAATTGGTATAACAAGTTGTTTTCCCATTAAATGTATTTAAACACAAATTTAATGCAATTTTGGGGAATTTCTAGATTTAGGATCAAAATCGGTCCAATTTGGGATACACAGGGCAAGATTATAGTGAGGATCGAACCCGGAACCATAACACCTGGTTATAACGGGACTCTACTGTACTCACATTGCAACTTAAAACTGCAGGAAAGTTGATGCAGAGTAAATGGCACATTTGACCCAAATACAGTATATTTTACTTTAACAAAGTTAACTTTCAATACAACGAAGTCCTTGTTTCTTCTAAAATGGGATGAATTTAATGTCTACGTGGTGACTATGTAAAGGTATGGATTTTTTAACGATTTCCAACCTTAATCCTGTTAGTTTACCAATACGTAGAAACCTGAAAAAGTAGCTGTTATTTTCTTGCTACAAAAATGCAGGTTTCTGGATGAGAATCGCTTCATTTTTTTCATGTCCTCTTAACATGACATACATAATTTGAGAAATATCACTTTATTCTTAAAAACTGAAATTGGCAGTGCTATTCCTATTAAAAAGCAGTGTTTGTTAACAATTATTTCCTTGCAAAAATACCTAACTCCCAGAGAAAATGCAGCCACGTTTTTAAGACAAAATCACTAGTTTCCTTTATCAACAGACAAGATTGAAAACTATTTCACATTTTCTTACTTAAGATTTTGCATTCTGCCTGACACCTGGAACAACTGTCACAATGCACTGGCAAGGGCATACTGTTTCATGAAGAGACTAATGTAAACAATTTATACACAATTATAAGAGCACTTAAAAAAAAAAAGTGCCTAGTAAGAATGGAAAAAATTACAGAAATATGCCTTTATGTTTTTCACTATCTGAACTTTCAAAAACAGATTTTTTTGTTAGGCCTGCTAACAGAACTTTCATTTGTTCAAAACTTGTCATTTTTTACCACACAGATTTGCAGAGTAAATGTATAATAAAAAAATACAGTTACCTGGAAGGATACAAGATTTAAATACCTGATAATTTGATTTACATATATATTCTACATAAATAAATGCATAAAAACANCTGGAAGGATACAAGATTTAAATACCTGATAATTTGATTTACATATATATTCTACATAAATAAATGCATAAAAACACATTTTTGACCGCAGCGCTGCTTTGTAAAAAAATAAATAATTGTTTGATAAAACGTGCTGTTATGAAAAACTCTGTGAGCTAGTTGGCACGAATTCCATAGATAACGTGGTGCTTGGTAGACGTGAACACTACCTACAACGGTGGGGTTTCCTAGTGAGCAAATAAACTTTTGCAGGGCAATGCACTAGAATGTTAACTCAAAGTGACTCATCACTTGTGCTCATTATTTATGGCTGTAAACACACATTACGGAAAGTAAAACCTGTTTTCGTGTATGGTGACAAATNTCACTTGTGCTCATTATTTATGGCTGTAAACACACATTACGGAAAGTAAAACCTGTTTTCGTGTATGGTGACAAATAAAAGAAATCTACTGACCAACTCTGCATGCATTCGTATTCGAAATTGCAAAACACGAAATACATCTTAAGAAGTAACGATGTGACATAAAACAATAATTTGCAAAAATACAATAGAATTTTGTACAATTCGTGAATTACAGCCTAAATTCTCAAAAATCATAATTTTTCGTTTTTTATGTAAAAATTTGCATTTATAGCATTTTCTAAATTTTCAAGTCTCTACAGCAGTGATGAAAATTTTTATCTTAGCTCTTGCGCTAATTTACATTCTGAGTTCCTGTCAACTATTTTCTAGTCGCATGTATTCTATGATCGTCAAGGCCTTGTAGTAATTCCCTTTACCTTAATAATAACACTTTTGTTTGGTTATTATTATATTTTTGAACTGTGTATGTGGAAAATTGGTTGTCTGTAAAGTCGGTTTACTGACGATAGTTGAACGTGACAACGTCTTAACTGGTACCCAGTTTGTAGACAAAGTATTTGGCTTGCTTTGCACGTGAGGTCGACATTTAACTTTGGCTGTGGTTCCTGTTGTTTCTTCTGAAACTTCAAGCCTTACATCGTAACGTTACCGAGCGTTACACTTTTTCATAAGTGACCCCCAGCCGCAACCTAATTTAAGACGTTGTCACGTCAAAAAAATGATGGAACGGGTGTGTCGTTAGAAAGCTACAGAATGTGACCCGTGAATTATTGGCACTTAGACATTCAATATTATTTTTAACATGCAAAAATGACTAGTTGCTGCAACGAAGATGACGGAAGTTTGGTAAACAGTAAGAGTATTCCTAACCTCAACCACAAAATGTGATATAAACATTCATTGCGTGTCTGTTGTTGTGTGTTGCGANAAAGCCGCCTATGCCATTGTCAGATGTCACATGTCCGATAATCACCCCCGCTTGCAACAGAAGTCTGCATCAAAGTCCGGCGCTGTTGTATTTTCGCGAATTATTGTTTTATGTGCAGGTTGGCTCTGGAAGCAAGTCATCCTGGGTTCAAACCTCAAGTGGGGTGACATGACGTCGCATGAAGATGAGGCGGAGTTGTAAATCATTATTATGCCAGTACGCATCACACGTTTGAGCACATGCCTTACCAGCTTAAATAAACACACTAAATTGGTATAACAAGTTGTTTTCCCATTAAATGTATTTAAACACAAATTTAATGCAATTTTGGGAAATTTCTAGATTTAGGATCAAAATCGGTCCAATTTGGGATACACAGGGCAAGATTATAGTGAGGATCGAACCCGGAACCATAACACCTGGTTATAACGGGACTCTACTGTACTCACATTGCAACTGAAAACTGCAGGAAAGTTGATGCAGAGTAAATGGCACATTTGACCCAAATACAGTATATTTTACTTTAACAAAGTTAACTTTCAATACAACGAAGTCCTTGTTTCTTCTAAAATGGGATGAATTTAATGTCTACGTGGTGACTATGTAAAGGTATGGATTTTTTAACGATTTCCAACCTTAATCCGGTTAGTTTACCAATACGTAGAGACCTGAAAAAGTAGCTGTTATTTTCTTGCTACAAAAATGCAGGTTTCTGGATGAGAATCGCTTCATTTTTTTCATGTCCTCTTAACATGACATACATAATTTGAGAAATATCACTTTATTCTTAAAAACTGAAATTGGCAGTGCTATTCCTATTAAAAAGCAGTGTTTGTTAACAATTATTTCCTTGCAAAAATACCTAACTCCCAGAGAAAATGCAGCCACGTTTTTAAGACAAAACCACTAGTGTCCTTTATCAACAGACTACATTGAAAACCATTTCACATTTTCTTACTTAAGATTTTGCATTCTGCCTGACACCTGGAACAACTGTCACAATGCACTGGCAAGGGCATACTGTTTCATGAAGAGACTAATGTAAACAATTTATACACAATTATAAGAGCACTTAAAAAAAAAAAGTGCCTAGTAAGAATGGAAAAAATTACTGAAATATGCCTTTATGTTTTTCACTATCTGAACTTTCAAAAACAGATTTTTTTTGTTAGGCCTGCTAACAGAACTTTCATTTGTTCAAAACTTGTCATTTTTTACCACACAGATTTGCAGAGTAAATGTATGATAAAAAAAATACAGTTAGCTGGAAGGATACAAGATTTAAATACCTGATAATTTGATTTACATATATATTCTACATAAATAAATGCATAAAAACACATTTTTGACCGCAGCGCTGCTTTGTAAAAAAATAAATAATTGTTTGATAAAACGTGCTGTTATGAAAAACTCGGTGAGCTAGTTGGCACGAATTCCATAGATAACGTGGTGCTTGGTAGACGTGAACACTACCTACAACGGTGGGGTTTCCTAGTGAGCAAATAAACTTTTGCAGGGCAATGCACTAGAATGTTAACTCAAAGTGACTCATCACTTGTGCTCATTATTTATGGCTGTAAACACACATTACGGAAAGTAAAACCTGTTTTCGTGTATGGTGACAAATCAAAGAACTCTACTGACCAACTCTGCATGCATTCGTATTTGAAATTGCAAAACACAAAATACATCTTAAGAAGTAACGATGTGACATAAAACAATAATTTGCAAAAATACTATAGAATTTTGTACAATTCGTGAATTACAGCCTGAATTCTCAAAAATCATAATTTTTCGTTTTTTATGTAAAAATTTGCATTTATAGCATTTTCTAAATTTTCAAGTCTCTACAGCAGTGATGAAAATTTTTATCTTAGCTCTTGCGCTAATTTACATTCTGAGTTCCTGTCAACTATTTTCTAGTCGCATGTAGTATTCTATGATCGTCAAGGCCTTGTAGTAATTCCCTTTACCTTAATAATAACACTTTTGTTTGGTTATTATTATATTTTTGAACTGTGTATGTGGAAAAAAATGATGGAACGGGTGTGTCGTTAGAAAGCTACAGAATGTGACCCATGAATTATTGGCACTTAGACATTCAATATTATTTTTAACATGCAAAAATGACTAGTTGCTGCAACGAAGATGACGGAAGTTTGGTAAGCAGTAAGAGTATTCCTAACCTCAACCACAAAATGTGATATAAACATTCATTGCGTGTCTGTTGTTGTGTGTTGCGAGTTTTTTTTTTTATTATTGTAATTTATTTAAAAGCCACTAAACAGATCATTGTGTAACACTTATTCCGAGAATATATGTTTAATTGCAAGTGAAGGTCGGTGTAAATTTTCAAAATAGCTTTATTTGAAGTAAAACAGGAAAAATTGCTTTATTCGCACTAAAATGCTAAAGTTCGCGTTGTTTTTAGTTTTATAGCAAATGCTATTTTTTCGGCTGTCTACCAATACGACACTTAAAAACATGCAAATTGCCAATTTACATTCAGTATATGCTGGAAACAACAATTCTTGCTGTCATTCCACGTGTCAACCTAGATTAGTCGTGTTGACATGCAGCACCATCTATCCACGTGTCAACCTAGATTAGTCGTGTTGACATGCAGCACCATCATTTTAATTCTTTTGTAAATTGAAACGTGAATGTATCTATTGTGTGTACATGTTTTGATACCTCATCTCATGAGAATAACTTTGTAAAACACCACCCTTGTAAGAATCGAAACTAATAGATTTTATCCCTTAAAAAATATTATAATTTGTGTTCCAATCTTCATTTTTCACCTGTGAAGATGACACTTTTCTTTTAAATCTCATGTGTGGAAAACAAAAATGATTTTTGTAGTAAATAATTTAACAGGCATAGCTCAGGGCTGCCGTTTTAATGGATTTTTTCAGTTTTCACAAAATTTCTAATACTTCAAATGGATATTTTCTATTGTCCCTTCATGTGTTCATTGTACATGTTTATTTACAAATGATAGATAAAAGCATGTGTTAAAGAAATGCCTGTTAGAGAACTGTAGATATAACTTTACTGCTCATGGTTTTCAACTATTCACTTACCTGTGTATCAAAACTTTGGCACATTGCTAGTTCAGTTTTGTGTAATTTGTTTGTGTTAACTGCAGCAGAATAAACAAGTGGGAAAATTAACTTATATGGATAAAACCAGGGGACTGTACATCATGCAAAATGTGCAGTATGTGTAATTCAATTCTATCCCAAGCATTTCCAGTGGGGGTATTAGAATTTGCGATGTCATGGCAACACTGAAACTCACAAGAAATGCCAAAGATACTGTATTCACCCGAATATAAGACTATATTTAGTTCCAAATAGAGGTGAGCCGATATCGTTTTTGAGCCTTTTCCGATATTGCCGATACAAACTTACCGATATTGCCGATACAGATACTGCCTTCACAAGGTAAAATAACATTATTGCAAGTTTCAAAAAATAAAAACAGAATTTTTAAACATTTACCTAAATAAAATTCTAATTGTCTTCGTTTTTATTGTTTCAGTGATAGGCCTAACTATTACGATAAATCTAGGAACCCCCTATTAAGCCTAAGCATATTTATAAGACAAAAATAATCTCCAAAAGCATGTCATTAAGCAATGAAATTCTTTAAAAAAACATAACACTTCAAATGGTGCGTACATTCAATGCGCCGTTTTAAGTTTGTGGTACTATAGGACCTTGATGATGTACCGCCTCTCGAAACAAACATTTGCAAATATTGTAAACAGTAAACTTCTTTGCATTCTTGCGTGTTGCTTACTGTATAAAGAAATTCCACAAATCACTTTTTCTTCCAGCCATATCAGTAATTTAAAAATAGTAAAAACTTAATTATTCGTTTTTCATAGGACCTGAAAAAAAAACTCATCATGCGGGAATACTCTACATGTGGACCTCTCTCCTAAAATAGTAAAACTTAACCTCAAAAAAAATTTATTTTCATCCTTGGGTATACTGAGTTGATTGCCTGCAATGAACAGTGGGCATATCTTAAATACTGGATTAAAAAACATATCTCAATCATTCAATATAAGTATTGTATTATGAAATATCGAAATGCACTTGATTTCGAAAATCCGTCGAATGTTTACATAAAATTCACTAAATTTCTGCCAAAAGTAAAAAAAAGTGGCAAAAATCAAACAAACTTTATTAAAAGCAATGATTTAAAACAGAAACGTGCTAAAAATTGTTGAGTTTGACATGTAAAAATCCGATTTTTTGAAATTATATTTTACTTCGACAATTCCGTTGCCCGTAAAAGTTTTTAAATTTCGCCAAATTAAACAACATTCGCCATCTTGTGCGACAGTTTATATCTCTGCATTACTCTTAAAAAAAGTTACTAGCGTAATTTTATCTTAACAGAATTAATCGGTGAAAACATTATGTTTCTCTTTAATGCTGGTAATTTACATGGTTATTTACCGTACTGGCCTAAATATTATGTTTCCATTGTGGAACGAAAGTAAAGTTCAAATCCGTTCCGTCCATTATTAATGTCTGGTTCTGGTCCGTACCACAAGCATTATACATACGTGATTTATTTGCGCAAATTTTCGTGTGCTGACTTGAAACAAAGAAGGGCCTGCAATTATTATGTTTTACCTGTTTTTTGACGCGAGTAATTTAAAACAAATAGTGATTTAATTTTCAAAAATAAATTATGTAGTTGTTAACAATTGCAATGTTTCACGACAACTAGTTGTGTATACTAGCATTTGTTGTTAGGGAGTGTCTGTTTACCTGCTCTTGGCGCTACTGAATTTTGGTAGTACGTGTTTTAAGATAGTTTTTCCACAGATAAACAATAGTTACAAATATGTTTTGGTTTTCAGACAGAATATCTGATTGATAGATGCGGGTAAATTAATGATTTAAGGGTGTAGCATGCTGGTTTTTTTTAACATTGTTTATATAGGATATTTGTTGGGACCATCCAAAAAAAAATTGACTGATACGGGAAAACAACATAAACGGGAATGCAACAATGAGGTTTCACTGTAGCACAGCATCATCTTAGATTCTTAGGGGAAAACATCGGTTATAATATCGGCGATTTAAACATGAATTGCGCACAATTCTGATAATTATGATATTGGCCGGTTTTGATATAGACAGTTTACTTACCTAATTTCTTAAATTTTATTTGAAAAACAATGTTGGTAGTGATAAAGCTGCAAGAAAACGTAAACAGAGGTAAGATTCTCAAAAAGGCCGTTATTTTTTCCTCCGTCATAAACTTTCTTAAAATTTCGCATTTATCGCAAATGCGAATTTGACATACCTTTAATAATGAATGCCGGCATTAAAAAATAAAGGTTCATCGGTGTCGCAGCTAAGAAAATTTTAACGTTGTAGTTACTATGCGAATTTTAAACAGTGGTTTGGTATGGAAAAATTCATACCAATTGTGCTGCAACTAGGCATTTTTCCATTACTGAAGCAAAAGTTTGCAAGTATCATTTTACTGGGTAGTCTGATTCATAAACCTTTGTTGTGGCCACACCAAAACTAGTTCAGCGACAAATAATTGCTTTCAGTATTTAATTGGACCTGGATTATTCAGTATATTTATGGTTCATGTTCTCTGGATTTTTTTGGGTGGATTTAGTGTTTATGTTAAGAATCAGTGGCAACCCTGGTCTTGCAAATAAAATTATACCCTGGAAGCTTTAACATCGTTCACCGTGTTACTCCTCATGGGAAAAATAGAGGATTTGTTACTGAAATATTAATTTATTTCAAAATATAAACTTCTTCTGGATTAACTTGTTTCAGTGTTGCTTGTTGAGGGTAAGGATGTAATTTTTTTAATGAAATTTTACCAATAAGTAAGGAATGTGCACTGTATTGAGACCTGTATACAACATCCTCTTTTTATAAAGTCTTCCCATGTACAACATTCATTTTTTTTCTGTCCCAAAATTGTTCCCATAAGTAAACTTTCAAGAGACACAAATTAGTTTATACTTGAAATATTAAGGATTTTAGAAATGATGGTCCTGAAAATTACTAATATAACCAAGAGTAGATGAGCGAGCGAGCATTCAGAATGCACGTCATTGTGCATTAATTGATAACTTTGGTCCATGGAATTCAGAGCACTGATACTTTGCATGAAGATAATGAACTTAACTATTTACATACAAAAATGATTGCATTTGAATTTGGTTTTGCAAGATGTGTCTCTGCAGGTGTAAGTTTCCTTCTTATATGCAATATTTTTCTGCAAATACCATTTAATTTACTAACCCATTGAAAAATGTTTTAACAGGGTTCTACTGTAATCACTATAAATGTCTGTTGGTTCCATACTTAATGTACACACTTTCTCCCAGAACCTATGGCTGTAATTATTTTTTTATTAAGATTGTAATTTTAATAAAAATTTGTAGTATGTAGTTGGCAGGTGTTAGCAGTTGGGTTACCGGAGGTATTGAAGTTTATGAATGGTGTCTGGTTTGGCAGGACTACAAATCGCTGCAGGACATCATTGCCATTCTGGGTATGGATGAGTTGTCTGAGGAGGACAAGCTGACTGTAGCACGTGCCCGCAAGATTCAGAGGTTCCTTTCGCAGCCATTCCAAGTGGCAGAGGTGTTCACTGGCCATGCGGGCAAGTTGGTGCCCCTCGAAGAAACCATCAAGGTATGGCAAACTGTAACAAATTGGTAGAAAATTACATGTTTTTAGGGCATATAGTAGTCTACCGGATAGAAAGTTCTTACATTGCAGACACGCAAGTCGTTCACAAAATGTCAGTGGTCTGTATTTGTGAAAGTTAATTTGTTCCTATTGCTTTGTAGTNCATAAATTGGTAGACAATTACATGTTTTTAGGGCATATAGTAGTCTACCGGATAGAAAGTTCTTACTGTGCAGACACGCAAGTCGTTCACAAAATGTCAGTGGTCTGTATTTGTGAAAGTTAATTTGTTCCTATTGCTTTGTAGNTGCAGACACGCAAGTCGTTCACAAAATGTCAGTGGTCTGTATTTGTGAAAGTTAATTTGTTCCTATTGCTTTGTAGTTTTCATAAAATTCAATGTTTTTAAAAACAGTGAATTTTTATACAGACCTCTTTAAATATTTATGTACCCAAAAGCAGTTGTATTGAAATTGTGTTTTTAAAAACACTTTGGGACTGAAAATGTGTGTGTTGTAGGGTGGTGATAATTTGTTGCATGGCATGTTAGTAGCAAGTGTTGTATAAAACGAGTTATTTTGCACGTCCTGGATGGTGGCTTGTGTGTGTAATTATAAGAAAACTTATTTGTTACATTTTCGTTGCCCATATGAAATTTGTATAGTGCTTTGCGAAAAACGTATTTTATGTTTTTGTTTCCTTTGGAGAGTTATGTTTTGCAAGACACATCGCAAATGTTTTGCGAATTCTTGGATGCAGGGAATTGGTTTTAGAAGTGTTACTTTGTCATGAAAAAATGTGTCATGAACTTACTGTGTGGTTAGAAATTCAGTTTTGCTGGGCCTTGTGTTGAAGCAAGGTTACTTTAATTGAAAAATGTGATTTGCACTAATTAAAGTAGAACCCCTATTTTACACTTTTCAGGTGACAGTACAAACAATGTTGTATATTGGGGGAAAGAGTAAGACAAGGGAGATGGTAAAATTGAAATTCCAGAATGGTGCTACCCTTCAGAATATTATATTGTTTGTATATATTTAAAATTATAATATTTAAGATAAGCATAAAGTACTTAACATTTTCAGTGTTTATGCAAAGAAAGTAAACTGCTTTGTAAAAAAAACTAGAATTGGCAGTCTGTTAATATCCCTTCATATCCGTTACGTAACCTATTAACACTTTGAAAAGAAATCTGAAAGTTTTGTCTGTTTCCTACTGTGACATGCAAGCTCTTCAAAATGTCGTTCCACACACAAGTTCACTCCCAACTCTGTTCAAGTAACATGGCACAGTGTCCAGTGCACTCATTTCCACGTACCGTATTCACCCAGAAATGAGACCACCCCCATATTAAGAGATCAAGTTTCAAAAAAATAATTTACTCACTATTCTAATTTTTTTGCTTAGAAAGTCATTGCATACAGTCGTAAAAATAAAAGTTAAATCGCTTTTAATGTTTTTGCTGAAATGACAGCATTAAATTAAAATACTGAATGACAAATACCTAGATGCTCTAAATATTCACTATAATAAATGGTAGTATTTAATTTTTTATAACATTTAAAAAATATGCTGCATATTATTTCTTCCAGCAAACAATTCCAAACTTCTGTTTACTCTATCAGAATAAAATAACAATATGAAAGTACCAGACACCAAAAAAAATATGTACAGGTATTGCCACCCATAAGGAAGCAGAACCATGCATGATTTACTGCAGGTAGTTGATATTTTGGTTTCATGTTTTAAATTATAAAATGGCCACTTTTGTTTACGTAGCAGCGATAGGTTAATGCTATTACAATAATGTAAATCGGGAAGTTTATACATAACTGAATAATATTTAGCATTATTATCAACTGTGTGTCTTTATTCATATGAAAAATGTTATGTGATTGGCAGTCAAATGGGTATGTACACATTGTGTTATTGTAGGTTGAAACAGTTTGCTGTCAATTGTAAGTTGACCCCCAAACTTTGAAATACAGTTTAAGGTTATAGTCTTATTTTTGGGTTGAATACAATGGGTTGGTACTGGTGTGGCATAATCTTCAACCATCTCTTTATGTTTCTCTTCTGGTTGCCTTTTGTTCAGTGTGGTCCTCAACAATGCCAAGGGACTACTTATGAAGTAACGACTGCTGCATTCACATCAACAAAGTCCTCAAAAGTAGTATCACTTTTCAAGACTGACTTCAGTATCCCCAACTGTGCCACCTTCCTGCACTAGAAATGCTGCTTTCTTAAGGCAATTTCTTATTGTGCTGGCTTCTACTTGGGACCATGTGTATGCAATAAAATGCAAAGCAGTCAGCATACTTACTTTAATTGTAGCTGGATCATGTGAACATTCCAACGAGTTGATAAATTTCTGCACAAGCCGCCTCCTGTACTTGACTTTAAAACTGTGAATTATTCCAAGTCCAATGGTTGCAGTTCACTTGTGTAATTCGTTTGGAACACACCTACCTACCTACCTACCTACCTACCTACCTACCTACCTACCTACCTNAATAATATTATTTTTAGATTCTGCAACCCCATCTTTGCATCTAGGCCATGCAGTTGAGACTTAAACAACTCTCTGATCGTCCAAGCCTTTGTGTTTGCATGGTATTTTGTTGGTGGTCTTAGCACCCTTGAAACACAGTAGCTTTAAAGATTTTCAAACAATTTGTGGCAGCTTTTTACTTTCGTCACAGTTGGTCTTTGTTTACTGTTTTTGTCACCGTGGCAATTTTTCCCTGGGCAGAACATTAAAGAAAAGCCCAGTTTCGTCTGCATTAAAGATATTGCATGGTTCATATTCGTGTACAAGTTATGGTAAGTTCTGCTTCCAATGTTCTACAGTGTCAGGATCCACACTTTTCCTTGCTTTCCCTAGATACAGTATTGTACACCATATTATAACGTTTCTTCAAATGGTTGATCTTTCTATTTGAAGCATAGAAATTATCAATGCCGAGGCAGAATGCAATGTGCAGGGTTTTCTCTCTTAACTTTCCATCCACTGGAAGACATGCGGCGCACGTATTTATAAACCATTCCTTATCAAGGTTATCTAGCTGTTCATATGGTGATGCCTTTATTGCCATAATATTTTGTGTTGGCTCAGTTCTTTGCGCAACACCCAATGGATATTCTCATCTTTACAATAGTGTTTATTGTTTATGAGGTCTTCCCAGCTTATTTGCTAATGACATACTTGTCCCATTGTCTGTCTGCTTCAAAATGCCCATCTTATTTTCAGTGAAAAGTGGTTTTCTTTTTCGACTTGAAGAATCCTTTAATAATAAGTATGACTACCTAATAATCATGTGGGGGGAAAATCCCATGCTTATAAATTACAAAAACACAGATTAATAGGTTAACTGGAGTGGATATCACAATAAGAAAAATCACAGCTACCACCTTATAGATATACAGNGTTTGTTATTGTTCTTATGGAGAAACATTCCGGACTAGAAAAATCGTGCATTATAGGTGGGAAAACCTTTTAAACAGGAACCTTATAAGCTTATAAGCGGGTTCTACTGTNGAAAACCTTTTAAACAGGAACCTTATAAGCTTATAAGCGGGTTCTACTGTACACACGTGCGATGATTCCAAAACACCCATGAACACAATCAACAAGCACTTGTTGAAGAAAACAATATGGTGTTGCACAATCAATATACTTACTGGGTGTGGCAGCGCTGGACATTAGTGGAGGTAGGTAATCCATCTTTACAGTCAAAGATTTATGCCGTAGTCATTATATCTTTGGCAAAGCATTGATACTGAGGTTTTGGTTTTTGAGGTTACTGCGGATGTTGTTAATAAATACGTAATTAAGTTAACTGATAGAATTTATACAATAAACGTTTTTATGGCATGTGCTTCCCAGAGCTTGAAAAACGTAAAATGCAGGAAATTAATTGTTTTATTAGTGCAAGTTTCTGGAATGTGAACCATTGTAACTACACTAACAAATTATTTGTGTTTTACCATATTTCCTATTTATTTTGGTCCTGTCAAAATTCCTATATAAATAATGCTATCTGCTGACCGCATCAACAATAGTTTTCAATTATCTATGCTTATTATTCTTAGGTGTTTACTGCACTTATAGGTTGGCGACAGTGAGAAAGCATCTCTTGTTCTTATGAGACTACTGTACTTGTAGGTTGGGGACAATGAGAACGAATCACGCATAGTTTTTGACACTATCGAACAATCTATTATTTTTGTAAACTGAATTCTGTATATGTTATAGAAACTGTATTTAACTACGTGATTATCTGAATTTATCTGTTTTTTGGTTTGGTTACTATCGTAATATTTTGAAAACTGCTTGGCAAGTATGGTAAAAATCTTCGCAAATAAATAAATTGTGGCAATTTTAACAGTGGATTTGAGCATGGCTTGGCCAACAAAGGAACACTGTACAAAGAAAATTGAAATAAATTAAAATTAAATCGTGCTCAATTTCAAGAACTAAAGTTTTTTATTTAATTTGAATATTTAATTATGTATAAATTTATTTGAATAAGTTGTTTTTAATAACAAAAATTAATTTTGAGGTTAGGTACGTTATTTTTTAGGTCTAAAATCAAAGTTCACATTAATTCATAAACAGTGCCACTGCACTTTTTTAAATACAGTAGAATCCTGTTATAGAGAGCAAGGTAACTGCAAGAACATGGGTTATAATTAAGTTTTTGAGTGTTTTAATTTATAAACAAAATGTTAAGTTATTTCCACCGCAGACTTTTTCAAAATAAAATTATATGCCAGAAGGGTAAACACCCGAATCTCACTACCCCCAATATTTGCCCTTCGGAAATAGAAAAAATTTGATTTTACCACAAATACGTATTAACAGGCCATAATAAAAAAACTTACTGTCTTGTGTCAATTATTCATCACTTGAATCAGATTCACCAGTAGAATGATCGTCACGAACATTTGCTTCGGTAATGGAAAAATCCTGGCTGTATTGCAATTTTTATGCATTTTTGCCTTTCAAACCACCATTTAAAATTCACATCGTAACTACGACGATAAAATTTTCTTGGTTGCGACACAGAATAACACACACACACTCTCTCTCTCTCTCTCTCTCTCTCTCTCTCTCTCTCAATGTGGCTACTCGTAATTAATTAATGTGTGCTTATTTACCAATACGTTCTTTACAAAACCATGAAATGCCTTCGACCAGGAGTAAACAAAGTACGGGAAAATAAATTGGAAGTAATAGATACAGCTACTATCTCATACCGACAACCCCAGACGTATTCACTCTGGGAATGTTTAACGTCGGCGCTAAAGTTGGTCATCAAACAATTTAATGGCTCATTTTCGTTTACAGACCTTATGCCATTTCGGTGATTACGTAGCTGCTCTAGATCATAAGATGTTTAGTTTACCACCATGTTACAATTGTATCTTTGGTAAACGCAACCTAACCGAACATTACCACCTGTAGTGTAATGTAATGCACTGACCCATTCATGCATACCGTATTTTATCGCATATGTCGCACATTTTATTTTTAAAAAATTATTGAAAACTCGGGGTGCGACTCTTAAGTGAGAAAAATTCCTCCAGCCCCGCCCTAACGTTTCATTTACTACGAATTCACGGCCCGCGGCTCAATTTCCAAACTCTTTAGCAAACAAAATCACTTTCATTTTGAAACCTGCGGTGTAGGTACATTGCTTTTCCGTCAAGGAACTGTCGCACTTCTTCACTGCCACAACATCAAAACAACACTACGTGCGGCGCAAAGACGATATAAGAGAAAGACGTGTAAGTCACTGCTAACATTTGGTACTCAAGAACCAACGCTAATGTGCTGCTATCTCTTACGTTCCACAGAAAACTTTCGGAAATAATTGATTGTCAGTTATTGAGCAAGAATAAATTCCTTTTGATTCTTTTTAAAAAAAATTCTGTTAAGGATTGCGAAGGGAATTACGTAAAAGAAATATTCAAATGCCTTTCTATATTTTGCACTTTCATTTAAAACTTATAAAGATAAACTGCAGAAATAATGGTTAGGTTTTTGCTTTTAACATAAATCGTTAGAAATACTTAAAATATATATTATAATAAAAAAGCTCAATAAAATTTTTATTGTAAAAATATTACANATAAAGATAAACTGCAGAAATAATGGTTAGGTTTTTGCTTTTAACATAAATCGTTAGAAATACTTAAAATATATATAATAATAAAAAAGCTCAATAAAATTTTTATTGTAAAAATATTACATTAAATTACATCTTTATAAGTTATTTCTTTTTTCCAATAAATATATAAACTCCGGCAGTCAAGGCTGCATCTTGAGCGCTATATCAGAACATTCCAGACGAACCACGTCTAACAAACTTGCGGCGCGCTTAACACCCTTTGAAAATAAGGGTGCAATCTATATGCGCAGGCGACTTATATGCGATAAAATACGGTATTTAATACTTGCAATATTTTAGCTGTGGTTTTGTCAGGTGGTTTCGCGATAATTAGAAATATCTGCGCACCTGGATTAAAGACCAGTAACAGAGCCTATTGGAAGAAAAACATGATGGAAATTGAAGTTAACCTCACTTTTTGTTGTGGTTGCATTTTATTTATTTTAATAATATTAACCAAACTTGTGTTTTTGGAAATATTAGAATATTTTTTCTGGATACACTCTCTCTCTCTCTCTGTCTCTCACTCTCTCTCTCACTCCCTCTCTCTCTCACTCCCTCTCTCTCTCTCTCTCTCTCTCTCTCTCTCTCTCTCTGTGGCCCCCATTTTATCGCTGTGGTCTAACAAACATATTTTTAATTGATTTTCATGGAGTTGCTTGAATTTTTGCTGGTTGTGAGTAACCTTTGCACATGCATTTTACACAATTATTTCGCTAAAAAAATGTGCGCGGCTTATTGGAGCGACTACTAGTAATTTGTGGCTTTTTATAAATAGTGTAACGTCATAATATGCAAGGTCAAATCTTTATGCTAGTAATCAGACACAGAAAAGCAATGCCAAAATTATTTTACGCCAGTTTCTGGTTCGGGTGTGTGTGAGGGTGATGGTTGTTGTTGGGTGTTTTTTTTATTNCAAAAAAAAAATTATTTTCATCCTTGGGTATACTGAGTTGATTGCCTGTAATGAACAGTGGGCATATCTTAAATAGTGGATGAAAAAACATATTTCAATTAATCATTATAAGTATTGTATTATAAAATATTGAAAGCCAAATGTTTACATAAATTTCTGCCAAATGTAAAAAAAAGTGGCAAAAATCTAACAAAATTTATTAAAAACAAAGATTTAAAATAGAAACTTGCTAAAAATTGTTAAAATTTAAGTACATTTATAAAGTATTATACGTAGTTTTTCAATAGTAATGCTGCATTTTATATTTTTTTACTCTTCTTTTGAGGCAAATTTAACACAGTTTTACAGTTTGACATGTAAAAATTAGGGATGCATCAGTTCCGTCTTCGGTTCCAATTTATACCCTTGAGGTTTTACTCAAAACCTGTTTTAGGTTAACAACAACTACTGGGTTCTCATTTCTAAAAAGCAATAAATTTACTGCAAAACTCTTGTCCTTACAAAAATAACTACCTCTTGTATAGCTCCCTTTTCCCAAAAATAAAGAGATAAAAATTCTGGGGTGTGCACCATACATGAAAAAAAATTAAGGAGTGGTAGTCATAAACTGTCCTCTCCTTTCTCTGTCTTTATCACTCAGCCCACCCCTGTAAGTAACACTGCTAGCTGATCAATACATTTCTCCACTCCTTCCTTCTGTCTTCCTTCTTTGTTTCGGTGTAAGGTAGAGAATAGCCCCGGCAAGGGGGCTGGAGAAGGAAAGCAGTGAAGGTTTTTTTTAGAGTTGTGGCATTCCAACACACCAAAAAAAAACCAGCAGGTCTCTGCATAAAAGAAGCAAAAAAAAAAGGAAGTGGGCCACCCTAAAGAAAAAGGATGCAGGCAAGTAAAAGAAACGAAAAGAAAAAGGAAGCCAGCTGGTAAAATAAGCAAAAAGAAAAAGGAAGCAAGTCGCCCACTGGAGTTGTTGACATTCTTTTAATGATCATATTTTAAAGTCACACCACAATGTTTTGGCTTTTATCACCACTGGGAGTTATTTAGTTAAAGTATTTTCCAAACATATCACAATCACCACCTATTAATGTAAAAAAAAATAATAATTTGTTACAGATTTACTAACCTTAAATGAATTTAATACAAGTTTATATGTATACATTAAATCTTATCTTGACACTTTGTTATTGTTCTATTTTTCGGTAGGTTAAATAAAACATTTAATGAATTTTACCTGCATTGGTTGAATGAAGTTGCAAGCAAAATGGAACCGATATTTAAATTGTAGAATCGTTACTGGAACCGGAACCAATATTTTTTGTTATTCAACCCATCCCTATTAAAAATCCAATTTTTTGAAATTATATTTTACTCCGCTAAAAATTCTGTTGCTCGCTAAATGTTTTTAAATTTCGCCAAATTAAACTGTCTGCTAAGTTGACAACACTCTCCATCTTGTGTGGCAGTTGATATCACTCCATTACTCTTAAAAAAAGTTACTAGCGTAATTTTATCTTGACCGAATTAATCAGTGAAAACATGCTGTTCTTCTTTAATGCTTGTAATTTACATGGTTATTTACCGTACTGACCTAAAAAATAAAAATTATTAAGTTTCCATTGTGGAACGAGAGTAAAGTTCAAATCCGTTCCGTCCATTAAACATACATGTTTTATTTCCGCAAATAAAGAAATGCCTGCAATTATTATGTTTTACCTGTTTTTCGACGTAATTCAATTATCAAAAATAAATTACGTAGTTGTTAAAAATTGCAACGTTTCACGACAACTAGTTGTGTATACCAGCATTTGAGGTTAGGGAGTGTTTGTTTACCTGCTCTTGGCGCTACCAAATTTTGGTAGCGCCAGTTTTAGGATAATTTTTTTACAGATAAACAATAGTTCCGAATATAATTTGGTTTTCGGACAGAATATCTGATCGATGGATGCAGGTAAATTAATGATTTAAGGGCGTAGCATGTTGGTTTTTATTATCATTGTATATATAGGATGTTTGTTGGGACCATCCAAAAAAATCGACTTGTACTGGAAATCAGCATAAACGGAAACGCAGCAACGAGGTTTCATTGTAGAATATATTGTATATCAGAAGACTGTAGATGTGTGCGTGTGTATGTACAATGGCATTACTAGACTATGTGACTTAGCTTTAATTACTTGCACCTGCAGCAATCATTGTGACAGTGGTGCCTCTATGTGGACGAAAACGGCATTAGTAATTAAGTTGGTTGGGCCGGTGAGTTGTGCTATGGTGCATGGGTTAGTTTTTTATTAGTTTTATTGACAGTATGCAGTCCAGTCGGCAAGCGTATTGACGCTTACATTTTGGTCTGCTGGGGCTGGATAGTTCCGGCAGTCGTTAGTTTTCTTGTTGTTGGTGTTGATAATTGCATGCTATATTCATGTCTTGAACAAACCAATGGTTGTAGGGTGGAATCAGCATTTCAAGATTGAGTTTAGGGGAAATAATAATGTTTGTGTCCTAGTGGGTGTTTTCTGATGCCAGCATATAATATTTGCGCCGCATGCGAGTGCTTTCTTGTTCGTGGATTGAAAGTTAGGGTGGTTTTGTTTCGTACAATTATTTGTGTTCATCATGGTGGACGTGGCTGCTGTGTTGGCACGGCTAAGCTTAGCTGAATGCCATGTGAAATATGCTTATGCTCTTGCTCAGAGCATAACTGACCAGAAAAAAAATTTATATTTTTTTTGCTAATGTACGCAATTATCCAGACGTTAGACAAACATTTGAAAAGGATTACGTTACGTTAGAAGCCTCGTCGGAAAAGCAAGAAAATTTCAGTTTGGAGAAACATTCAGCCAGTGAGATTAATTTTGAAGAGCAATACTACACAGTTATGGCAACAGCAGTCACTCAGCAGTGTCAAGACCATAGAGGAGGTGCGCTCAGTCTTCCCGCAGTTCGCAAATGGTCCTGCCGAAAATTGATTTGCCTTAGTTTGATGGGGATCTAAAATTGTGGGTGAGTTATTGTAATTTATTTAAAACTTTTGTAATGGAATCACCCCAACTCATCAGCTGTTGAAAAGTTTTACTTGAAGACTGAACTAAGTGGCGAACTCCAGTCTTATTCATGCCTTTCCCATTTCGTAAGTAAATCTCCATATTGCTTGGGACACGTTAGCTCGATAATATAACAAAAGCCTGATTGTGGCCTTGCATGTGGATTCTTTGTTGGAAGCCCCTTCTGCTTGTGTGAACTCACCTGCTTCACTGCGCCAGTTAACAATTATCATGGAAAACATCTGCATTGGAGGCCTTTGAGGTGCCAGTGAAAACATGGTACCTCATCTTGCTTGCCATATTTTGCAAAAGATTGGATGCTATGTTGCAAACACAGTGGGAAATATCTCTTTCCGACAGTGAACTTCCCACCATAGGGAAGTTCATAAGATTTCTGGAAAAACTCGTGTCGGTCTCAGGAGATGGTGACTTGTTGCCAGACTCAGTCTACTGTAGTGCCACCTAAGTCAAAGGTAGAACTCCGTAAACCATGATATCTGCGCTCCAGCATCTTTCTTATTGATCCCCGTAAGTGTGCCTTCTGCAAAGACTTGAATGCCATATAAGTGCCCTAGATTCTTATCGATGAGTCATAAGGAATGCTTAAGTTTCGTGAAGGACAAGAAGTTGTGCCTGAATAGTTTACAAGCATGTCATCAGTTCAAGAATTGTCCATCGTCATCTTGTCAGTCTAGGCATCACTCATTATTGCACTTCACAGCAGGTACAACTGAGGAGGGTGTTGATTCCTGGACGGAGGGTGAGGACCTCTCAGCTAATTCCTCAATAAATGTGTTATGTACAACAGAACTCTCCAGCTCAAGTCCAACATGTCACTTTACTATATGTCTTTTCTGTAAAGCTCTCCACATTGGAGAATGTTGTACAGAATTTCTGGGAACTAGAAGAGTTACCGTTTGCCAAGGATCTCCGCTCACCAGATGATGAGACATGTGAGAGGATCTTCATTGNTGGGTTAGTTTTTTATTAGTTTTATTGACAGTATGCAGTCCAGTCGGCAAGCGTATTGACGCTTACATTTTGGTCCGCTGGGGCTGGATAGTTCCGGCAGTCATTAGTTTTCTTGTTGTTGGTGTTGATAATTGCATGCTATATTCATGTCTTGAACAAACCAATGGTTGTAGGGTGGAATCAGCATTTCAAGATTGAGTTTAGGGGAAATAATAATGTTTGTGTCCTAGTGGGTGTTTTCGGATGCCAGCATATAATATTTGCGCCGCATGCGAGTGCTTTCTTGTTCGTGGATTGAAAGTTAGGGTGGTTTTGTTTCGTACAATTATTTGTGTTCATCATGGTGGACGTGGCTGCTGTGTTGGCACAGCTAAGCTTAGCTGAATGCCATGTGAAATATGCTTATGCTCTTGCTCAGAGCATAACTGACCAGAAAAAAATTAATATTTTTTTTGCTAATGTACGCAATTATCCAGACGTTAGACAAACATTTGAAAAGGATTACGTTACGTTAGAAGCNATATTTTTTTTGCTAATGTACGCAATTATCCAGACGTTAGACAAACATTTGAAAAGGATTACGTTACGTTAGAAGCCTCGTCGGAAAAGCAAGAAAATTTCAGTTTGGAGAAACATTCAGCCAGTGAGATTAATTTTGAAGAGCAATACTACACAGTTATGGCAACAGCAGTCACTCAGCAGTGTCAAGACCATAGAGGAGGTGCGCTCAGTCTTCCCGCAGTTCGCAAATGGTCCTGCCGAAAATTGATTTGCCTTAGTTTGATGGGGATCTAAAATTGTGGGTGAGTTATTGTAATTTATTTAAAACTTTTGTAATGGAATCACCCCAACTCATCAGCTGTTGAAAAGTTTTACTTGAAGACTGAACTAAGTGGCGAACTCCAGTCTTATTCATGCCTTTCCCATTTCGTAAGTAAATCTCCATATTGCTTGGGACACGTTAGCTCGATACNGAACTCCAGTCTTATTCATGCCTTTCCCATTTCGTAAGTAAATCTCCATATTGCTTGGGACACGTTAGCTCGATACTATAACAAAAGCCTGATTGTGGCCTTGCATGTGGATTCTTTGTTGGAAGCCCCTTCTGCTTGTGTGAACTCACCTGCTTCACTGCGCCAGTTAACAATTATCATGGGAAACATCTGCATTGGAGGCCTTTGAGGTGCCAGTGAAAACATGGTACCTCATCTTGCTTGCCATATTTTGCAAAAGATTGGATGCTATGTTGCAAACACAGTGGGAAATATCTCTTTCCGACAGTGAACTTCCCACCATAGGGAAGTTCATAAGATTTCTGGAAAAACTCGTGTCGGTCTCAGGAGATGGTGACTTGTTGCCAGACTCAGTCTACTGTAGTGCCACCTAAGTCAAAGGTAGAACTCCGTAAACCATGATATCTGCGCTCCAGCATCTTTCTTATTGATCCCCGTAAGTGTGCCTTCTGCAAAGACTTGAATGCCATATAAGTGCCCTAGATTCTTATTGATGAGTCATAAGGAACGCTTAAGTTTCGTGAAGGACAAGAAGTTGTGCCTGAATAGTTTACAAGCATGTCATCAGTTCAAGAATTGTCCATCGTCATCTTGTCAGTCTAGGCATCACTTATTATTGCACTTCACAGCAGGTACAATTGAGGAGGGTGTTGATTCCTGGACGGAGGGTGAGGACCTCTCAGCTAATTCCTCAATAAATGTGTTATGTGCAACAGAACTCTCCAGCTCAAGTCCAACATGTTACTTTACTATGTCTTTTCTGTAAAGCTCTCCACATTGGAGAATGTTGTACAGAATTTTTGGGAACTAGAAGAGTTACCGTTTGCCAAGGATCTCCGCTCACCAGATGATGAGACATGTGAGAGGATCTTCATTGCAACTCACACACGTGACAATACTGGACGGTACAGTAGGCTTTGCCCTTCGTCCCCTGGACTAGGAGACTTTAGTGTGTCTGCTCTTCATAGGTTCCATTTGCTGGAACGTAGGCTAATAAAGAACCAAGAATTTAAAGCATAGTATGTGGCATTCATGAAAGACTACATTTATGCCGGTCACGTGACCAAGGTCAAAGTGGGTGATATATCAGAAAAGACCTACTTCATACCTTACCAGTGTGTTTTGAAGCCTGACAGCACCACCACGAGACTTTGGGTGGTATTGATGCTTCGTCCAAAACAGCTGCAGGCACATCTCTAACGATACCCTATTTACTGGTCCAAAACTACTGGGACATTTTTTTGGATGCAAAATCTACATAAGACGTGCGACCCATACTCGGGTAAACACAGTATACGGTACTTACCTCTGCCACTGTACTTTTTTTCTGCTACTAGTCTGGTGAAAATGAACGGTTACCGGCTGCATACAAAAACAACAATTAAAATTTCCAACACTAAAATATTAGTTATTTATTTCAGTCTCGTTGCAGCGTCATTGTATCATGTGTTTGATGCTACGATNAAATTGAAATTTCCAACACTAAAATATTAGTTATTTATTTCAGTCTCGTTGCAGCGTCATTGTATCATGTGTTTGATGCTACGATCTACTGCAATATTACCAACCATAATTATTACCGGTAGCAGCATAGTATTTTGCACACTTAGTTTCCTTTAGTAGACTTTTATTAAAAAAATTACATAGAGAATGGTTAAGTGCTGTATGTTTGAGTCTTCAGGATATTTAACAAATTGTGGTATTGTGCGNAAAAAATTACATAGAGAATGGTTAAGTGCTGTATGTTTGAGTCTTCAGGATATTTAACAAATTGTGGTATTGTGCGAGCAAGTGCACGCCGACATATACCACCGTATAAAACTGACTCGTGTACTGTCTGCATGCAAAAACGTCTCAAGTGGCATCTGACCACCTGCATTCTGTTTAAAAGTCCAGTTTTTGTAATAAAAAAAATTGTGGTTCATACGTGGGTAAATACTGTATTCTGCGGCCGACGTCTTTCGGATCCTTCAGCTGTCTTTGGCCGCTAACACCTCTCTGTTTGAGTCAGGCAGTGACAGTGCTGTCATCTCTGGGCTGGTGTGGGGGCAGTATCCGCCGCTTGCTTAGGACCATTCTTGGCTTGTATTGCAGGCTGGCTCTGCTTTTCACATCCTTGATAAGCAGGGGCAATTGTGTGACTCTCTCTAATATGCAACACAGCCCTCCTCTGTCTCTTAGGCAGGATTTACAACCACACATCCATCCATGAAAACCTTGGCAAGCTTTAACTTGTGACAGACTGATGAAATTACAGTCTTCTAAACTATTCTTTTTGGATACCCGTTCGTTCCAAGTTCCTTAGAAGTCTGTGAATTGTGTGCAGTGGTTTTGCTTGTTTTTTGTTTTCATATGTTTATGTAGTTGTAAATTGCAATGACGTTACATTTTTGTTGAAGAAATGATGTTAATCATGTCTAGAACAAGAGTTCCTTCTGTGCAATAGCAAATGTAATAAAATTATTCTTATGTTGTTAAAAAAAATTTACTAATACTATTTTTGGTTATTTGTGTACTTGTGTTGTGTGTATTTATGCACACACAATACTGCTGATAATTTTTACTTCTATTCGAGAATTTTTCCTTCTAAACAGTTTTGTTTTCATTAGTCTGCAGCAATGAACTTACGATGGATGTACAAAGTTTGGTTGTAAATCGCTCTGCTTGGAGACTGATAAATGTATGACGGATGGAAGCGACGGGCTATTGTAAATCCTGCCTTATGTTGTCCGAGGGGGTTGTCTTCTGACCTTGGTGGTGGGTAGCCTGGGTTACTTTTCCGTTGGAGCACATGGTGCGCACACGATGATTCAAAGTCAATACAAAAAAGATAGTATGTAATACGTGTCACGCATCAATGTAACAAGTTTGCAATCCACACGTTACTATTTTTTTTTTAAGATATAATTAGTGCATTTTCATATAAAAGGTGATGGTGTGGGTTGTTGTTGGGGGGGGGGGTNTATTTTTTTTTTAAGATATAATTAGTGCATTTTCATATAAAAGGTGATGGTGTGGGTTGTTGTTGGGGGGGGGGGTTTTAAAGCCCATGTTGTGAGTTTTAAGGACAAGTTCACTATAAAGTACTTTCATTAGCGAGTATNGGGGGGGGGGGTTTTAAAGCCCATGTTGTGAGTTTTAAGGACAAGTTCACTATAAAGTACTTTCATTAGCGAGTATAAATGTTGAGGCTTTATTCATGTACATTATAACAAGATTTTACTTTATATGGTAACTTTTTTGTAACTTCCCGGCACTGCTGTCTTTCAGATTGTAAATTAATCGTTCCCGCACCAACCTGATCTAAGTCTTTGCCCTTGCACTTCTTGGAGCACTGTCCAAGCATTTCACTCGCCTGCCTTCCTATGTCCAAATTATCTCTGCTGATTCGGAAGGGTGGCTTCTTACTCAAACATTTACGTTAACGAACACCTCACAGCTATGTTCTGCAATGTCAAAGTAAGATTTTTTTTTTTCCTCTCAAGATAACAGAACATTTTATTATATATTGCAATGTTGATAAAAAGTGTCATTGTCACACCATAGCTATTCCACGTGACTTGACATGATAAAATCACAGAAAATTTTCACACACAGTGGCATCTTGGTACATGAAGAGCTTATGGCGCGGCAGTTGTGTAAACTAAAAATACGTAGTGTATCTCGTACTACAGAAAGGTTATTTTCTCGTGTGGCATCTATGGTCTGTGTGGTGATGTTTATTTACTTTGAGCAGCACAAATTTTGTTTTCGAATGAGAGCATGCCCTTTAAACTGCTTTGGTATACTGTGAAATTTGATATGAGCGGATTGAAATAAAATTTTGCAATGCCATTCGGGTTGTTGCATTTTAATTCATATAAATTATGGTCACTAATCTTAGTCAGAAAATCTTGGCAATTTTTTAAAAATTAAAGTGAAAAACACTTATCCCTCATATTTAGATCGGTATGTTGTATTGTAGTATAATATAGTAATGCTCCTGAAACTGAAAACCTTATACAAGCTTAAATGAATGGTGTAAATTATAATAAAATATCCAAGAAGTAATGAAATTATCAGTGCAGTGAATGGTCATGAGTGACTGGTTCATAGTATAATATAATTACAAAAAATTAAAAATAATTTTAAAACAAACAGTTTTTTGTAAGTAATTATGTACCTTATGTCTAAGTAAGATATTACAGTAATTATGGATTGTGTAGCCGTAAATGCCATATACAGTTGACACGCGTGCCGAAAACGCATGTACCGATAAACTGTATCCACAGTTAATTTTCAGTAGTCTTGGCAAAACTCCTATATAAATGATAGTTACCCACTTGTATCGTTTATCGGATGTTGCGTAGATAGAAGTATACATTGCAGGTGTCGTCACCTAAGATTTCCTGCAATGATAGTTTTTAAGCTGATTGTNGAAGTATACATTGCAGGTGTCGTCACCTAAGATTTCCTGCAATGATAGTTTTTAAGCAAACGTCTTAGTAATTGGCCGTGAAATACGTCACGTGTGCTGCTGTTTATTGCTGCTTTGCGGCGCCTTGTCTGTCTTCCCAACACGTCTGCGGCGTGGTGCTACTGCGAGTCTGGTTTGCTGTCTCCTATTACACGTCTGTCGAGAGGGAAGCAGTTGCCAAGAATCGTGACGACCTAGCATCCTCTCTCTCGTCCCTCTTTCTCTCTCTTTTCTTATGTGATGAAAGGTCGTTTTTCCCTGTAAAGTTTCTGGTTTAATTGTATCTTGCGTAAAATCAACATGATTTTAAAAGAAATTATTAATTTTACTTAATGGATGGACTGCATCTTTGCGAATAAATTTGTATGCGTAGAAACGTATACTTGACCACCCATTATCTCCAAAAATTGTTTGAACATTGAGCGACTTGTATTACCAAGCGTGAAGATCATTTTCAGTAAATTTCCTGCAGTGAAATCTGAGGATTTTATTTCAATATACGCCCATCTTTTGAATAAATTGATATCCTGTAAGAGCTTATTATACACCTTTTGTCCTCTAATAATCGGTAAGCACCGAGCTGAGTGCAGTGTACAATTCTCGACAAAAAATCAGAGGACATAGTTTTGAATGATTAATTATTAAAGACTGTGAAGATATAGGTCTTAATAGCCGTATTTATTCATTTCACTCTCAAAATTCCAGGTGTGTGGGGGGGGAGGGGGTTAAACTTCTCTCGCCGCGTCCCTTTCGTCACTGCGCCCGCCGTGAACACACTGCCCAATCAATCTCTCCACGCACTCTCAGTTGATTGATTGCACACGGGACATTCAAAATTTGCTTTGCATTCAGTGTCGTATTATTTTCATTTTCAGAGGGTTTGAAAGTTTTAGGTCGGCTTGCATTTGGTGTTGGATTACAATCAATTATATACAGTATTTTGAGAGTATATATTCTTTAGTTAAGAGTTTAGGTGAAATGTTTGTAATGTATTGTTTACAGTAATACTTTTTTTAAAAATCCCATTTTTGTGTTTATTTATTAAACTTTCTTCACAGATAATGTATAGCTCTCATACTCAAAATGAAGTATAAGTTCTGAAATTGTATTTTACTGATGAACATGTCAGAACCCTCATCTACTGAAATCCTGCATGTATCGAAAATTGTTGACAGTCCTTTGAAAAACAATAGATAGGAGTCCACTATCTTTCTCAAAATTTCTGTGTATGTGCTTTCACTATAAAGAACTTTACTCAACAAGCAACATTTAATGTCCCTTCAAGTTGGTTATAGTGAAATTTTGCTGTATAGTCATGGAACCACACCACACAATATCCCTGCTAAGAGTGATACTTCAAACACTTCTTCAGTGCTGCCTCAAACACCCCATTGTGTTAGCTACGTGGCCAGAGTTATTTGTCTGCGGGCATTGCGGAAAGGGGGTGCGTGACCGCTCTCTTGTTCTGTGCAGCTAGCCGCCTACTACCAAATGATGCCGGTGGGTGGCTGGTTTTGATGGTTGTTATGTTGCATTGATGAATTATCTGAATTTTACATGCACTTTTGGGAGAATTTGTACTTTAAATTACGCATTATTTGGCATTTTGACTTAACCAAACTCCAAAGCATATAAAATCTTATTCTTATGTTCGACGGCTTACGTAAACCTAAATTTAAAAAGAATTTTTAACTAAGAGTTTAAATTAAATTGATTTTACTGTAATAGGCAAAGAGAGAAGGTAGCATATGTACAAGCAAGCAATTACAATGGCAAGACAAGCACGTGGAAACTTGCTAATATGGGGGGGAGGGGGGAGTGCTGTTAAAGGACTGATCAGAGGATATTGACTAGTGAAAAGGTAGTTGGCTTACTGTATTTTGCCTAACTGTTACTGAAAGCTGCATTAGACCACATTTATTTGAGCTTTACTTCTGTCTGACAGAACTTTTGCTTTAGGAGCGAAGCCTAAGGGCAAGCCCACGTGCATCTTTGTTTGGTTCCTCAAAGAAAGCCCTCTATAGTTGTTCCACTATAGTTAGTTATTTTTTATATGTAGAACTTGTGTGACCATGTATTTTTGCAGCTGAAATTACCATATAAAACTTCAGAATTGTGTTTGTGTTGCTGCAGGGCTTCAAGCAGATCCTGAATGGAGAATACGACCACCTGCCAGAGGTAGCGTTCTACATGGTGGGCCCCATCGAGGAAGTTGTCCAGAAAGCAGAGAGGCTGGCACAGTCCACTTCATAGACTAGCTGTGCTTCGTGCAACTTCCAATGAATTTGTGTGAAGAGCTGGGGGAGTGCAGGATTCCCAAGCCCAGTAGAAATATTGAGAATGTAGACTATCACATTCATGTGCAAAACAAACTTTGCAGGAAACCATTTTGTGGTACAAAGTGCATTGTTTAAAGAATGTCAACAAGTGGTATAAATGCACATTCATTTATTTTATGTTTTGAAAAGTTCTTATGTTTATTATACATTTTTATTTCCTCAAATCCCATTTAGAGAAAGTACAATTACTTTTAAGTGTTGCAGTGGTGATGTTTTATATGAACTGAACTGTTTAACAGTGCAAAGTGCTTGCAATAAATGTTTCTACGTCCCTGTATAAAATATTTGTGGCAGTTTTTCGTTGTAATAAAGTTTCCGATGTCCATTTAAAATTTCTTTTGTGTGATAATTTTTTTAAGCAAGAAATTAAGTGCATGTTAATGTTTTGTGCATTGAGAGTAATTAATGGAGCTGAAATGGTAAATTAATACCATAGTGGTACCTTACTAGTTGTCTACAAATTTCTTTTCTCAAGTGATAGTAGATTGTGAGATAAATTTTTTTATATAGCCTTGAAAAGGATTCTGTGAAGCAGAAATTAAAGCTTTTTTTTATTTATATATAAATTTTTTGCTGTCAATGCACGTAAGGATTTTCATGCACAGTACAAGGCAAGTCCATTTTCAGGTTTACCAAATACAGCAAATATAACCTAAAACAATAGCAGTATTTTCGCAGTTGAATGTGTGACGAGGTGGTTTTCCACTTCTGTTTACCACTTTGTTGTGAACGCACAGTGGTCGAGTAACCAGCATTCACCATTTTTGTTTAATTGAGTCAGGATCATGTTAATAGAATTGTTGACCAGATGTTGATGGTTGTTGCTTCTCTTTTTGAATTCCAGATTTCTCTAATTGCATTTGCAACTTGAATTACCACAGGTTTGCCTTTTTAATGTTCGAAAATGGATTAATATTCAATAGTTAAAATGAAGATACTGACTTATTTTGGGGCAAAAGCGGGAAAGTTTTGTTGAAATGGGTCGAAGGTGAGTGTTACAAACGAGGATAAACTCTATATTTATGAAACGTTAGTTTGGTTTAGAAATTCCCTCCAACTGAGATTTATCATCTATGTTTATAATAAGCATTTTCGTGGTGTGAACAATTTATTGTAAACGCTGGTTATCAGCCTGTCGCCAATTCAACCGCAAAAATATGCCCAGAGCAGGGCTGCCCTTTTTACGTGTTTTATCCATTTTTATGTCAAATGGATGTAAAGGCAAAATCACTTATTTTTATTTCATACTAATGCACACACTTGTTAAACGAAAGGCTGAAGTCGTAGATCTGTATGCAATATGGACGCCAGCATTGGAATTTCCAACATACAATAAATACCCATGCAGTAATAATTTTTACTATACTACAATCGAGATCTGTCAACTTTGAGTAGTTGGTAATATGTGTACAGGGAAAGAACTTTTAGGGCCGGTTTTACTACCTTCTGTTAATCTCCTGATAGCTGCTGGCAAGTACTGAATTTCGTTGTACCACTTAGAGTCAATGTCCAACAGCGACTTTAGCTTCCAGTTGCTTATTACCGAGGATGAACCAGGGGCTAACTGTTTTATGCTAGAGGACCAATCAACGAATTCATACCAAAATTTCATGCAAGAATTGTTACAGTAGGGCATGTAAATTAACATGTGTTTTGTGCGGAATGTATGTTTTAATGGTGTTACTACAAATAATTTATGTTAATTTGTTATATCTATAAAAAGTTTCAACAAAATTTGGCCAAATTTTGTATACAAGCAGTACTAATTAAAAGCATAATTTACGTATACAGAGGTCCTGTCAGATTTTTTCTATAACATTATCAGGTGAGTAAATTGAACATTGTGCCTTATTTCTGGAACAATTCGACTAATTTCCGCCAAATTGTCACACTTAGACGGCCATATAAAGTTGCTTAATTTAAATTGTGTCTGGCGGTGGATTTTCTAAGTGGTGGCCATATAAATATTTTAATGTGTTTTGCATATCTATTTTAAAATTTAATCAAACTATAAGAAACATTTTGGACAAAGCCTCTTTTTAGACAATTTTGTAAAGCAACCCTGTTTAAGGAAATGCATACCTGCCAACCTTTCCGATTTTTCCCGGAAGTCTTCCGGAAAAAGCTGCCATATACTGTTTTCCAGAAATATATATATTCTTCTGATTTTTAGTTAATTGATTCAGTAAAAAAAAAAATCTTATTATTTTACGTTAAAACACTGAAAGTGTTGTGATTATATAGATTGATTCTGATTTTGCCTGCATCCAAGAGATCACGTTACGAGAGGGTGACAATCAATTTTTGTATATCTATTGTTTGTTGGAGTTGCATTTTTTTTGTCTGTGGAGTTTTTGACAGCTACTGGATTTGTTTGTGAATGCGAATACATGTGGACATTGATTTTACCGTGAGCTGTTTCAATTTGAAGTCTAGTTGAAACACATGTTGAAGGGTTTTAATACTGTGTGCGATAAAAGCTGTATGCAACTACATATGGACTGTGATTACAATGTCGTAGGTATTATCTCTCTTGCTGGCCATGTTTTTGTGATGTTATTTAGGTTATTTATTTTCGACTCTGTAAAGTTTAAAACTAAAGATGAGTAGAAAAAACCAGTATTACTACCAGACATTCAGGGAATCATACAGTGAAGAGTTTCCATGTATTATAAAATAAGAAAAAGGGAAATAGGTTAGCTTCTGCAGTATANCAGGGAATCATACAGTGAAGAGTTTCCATGTATTATAAAATAAGAAAAAGGGAAATAGGTTAGCTTCTGCAGTATATGCCAATGTGACGTAAACATTGCATATGGTGGGAAAACCGATATAAGTGTACACGTTAAAAGCACAAAGCATGTCGCCAACATAGTCACGAAGAAAATCAGAAGATTTCCAAGTTCTTTGCAAAACCTGGAAATGCTGATTCGGATTGTACACTAGCAGAATCTTTGTTACTTCTTTTTTGGTAGAGCACATTTCCCTGACTCGGAAAGTGCAAAGAAGTAAACCTCAGCAATTGTAATAAATGGCTTCTGATGCAAAATCTAGTGTAGTACAATGTTTGCAGCATGCACAGTTTTCCGTTTCAACTGATGGAAGCAATGACACCAATTCGAAGTTGTATCCCATTGTGACGTTTTACAATGATACACAGGAGAAAATTGTGAACTCTGTTCTTTCTAGCCCTGCCTTGGAAGGAGATTCTACTGGATGGAATGTAGGTAATTTAATTCTTGCACACCTTGAATGCGATAACATTCCCGTTGAACACTGCGTGGCTTTTTGTGCAGATAATGCAGCTGCTGTTAACAGTTGGCCATAAAAATGGTGTTGCAGGAGTGTTGAAAGAGAAACACCCTGGGCTTATTGTGATTGGTTGCATTTGTCACCTGATAAGTTTATCTGCAGAAAAGGCTGTATCTGCTTTGCTAGTAAAAGTTAGACATTCTTGTGGGCGTTTTTTATTATTTGGAAAAAAGTTCAAAGAGAGAAGAAAGGTTACAAAAATTTCAATAGCTCCATGATACAGAAGTGAAGAAAATACTTAAGCATGTCTGTTCAAGATGGCTTTCTCTTGGTAGTAGTTTGTTGAGGGTTTTTGAACAGTGGGAACCATTGCTTAGTTTCTTTAAGGGAGAGGTTGTAAATGAGAAACCTTCATCTTCGAGTCTCACCTCTTAAAATTCCCAAATTACAATCATCATCCTGTTAAACCCCTGATGGGATATGTCAGAAAAACATAAATGAGAAAAGGAAGAATAAGTAATTTTGTAAATCGGGATGAAAAATATATATCTCTTTTTTTCTGACCTAAATAAAGCATTTTGTGCATTTCTTCTAGGTGTCCTCCCAACATTTGAAAAACTAAATGTANAGGTTGTAAATGAGAAACCTTCATCTTCGAGTCTCACCTCTTACAAAATTCCCAAACTACAATCATCATCCTGTTAAACCCCTGATGGGATATGTCAGAAAAACATAAATGAGAAAAGGAAGAATAAGTAATTTTGTAAATCGGGATGAAAAACTATATATCCCTTTTTTTCTGACCTAAATAAAGCATTTTGTGCATTTCTTCTAGGTGTCCTCCCAACATTTGAAAAACTAAATGTAATTCTTCAGTCAACATCTGCACACATTCATATTTTGAGAGAATTGTTGCTTGATTTTCTAAAAGCATTGCTATCAAAAGCTGTGAAAAGTTGCTCATTATTTGAAGTGAACTAGCAGTCTTTTCAGAATCAGAAAGACGACACCAAATTAGTAATAGGAATTAAGACGTCAAACATTATGAAAACACTTTAAGAATAGGAAAAAGTAGTTTTCTTTGCATCTGTCAGGACATATTTTGTTACAGCATGTGACTGCATTGTTCACAAATTCCCCATAAAAAAAATGGAGTTTTGAAAAATGCAGCTGTGGCAAGAGTAAATAATCTCGACAATGCCAACTTTTCTTCTGTCCGCTACTTTGTGGATTTGTTTGCTTTGATTTTGCCTGTACAAGGTGAAACTAGGGATGCAGCTATGGACGAAACTGAAAAATAATTGTCAACTCTTCGGGTAGACGACATTTCAGCCCTTAGTGCTGCAGGAGATAGTGANTGGACGAAACTGAAAAATAATTGTCAACTCTTCGGGTAGACGACATTTCAGCCCTTAGTGCTGCAGGAGATAGTGATGATGTTGAGTGGGCCAAGTTATCCAAGATTTGTGGTGTTGATGGCATTTTAAAATACACTAGAATATTTAGAATAATGTTGTCCATTCTACACAGCAATGCAGAATGTGAGTGTGTTTTCAGTTTGGTGAAGAAGAACAAAAAACAGGACCCAGTTCATGTCAGGGGTGCTCAGACTTACACCATCAGCGATTTACCACAAAAAAAAGTGGGGGGCAAGCGATGGACAAAAAAAAAGTAAGGCGGTAGAACTGAGCTCTTAACATGACAGGTGGTAAGCGTGTCGCTGTTACGATCTGTGTTTCTTTTATGCCCCAGCCACACTAGCGTGGTACTACACAGAGTACATTTTCATCTGGGAATGTTTAGCTTTTGTAAAACGTTGCCGCCATTTTTCGAAGAGCGCAACCTAGCGAGAATATTCATAATTATTAACGCGAAGGTGTACTCTTATAACAATTAGCGCTCCAGGCGATGGATAAAATTATTTGATTTTACCAAACTTGCCAAAACGGAAGAGAACTCGCAAGGCGGTTTCTTAATCCACGGTGGGAGCAAACAATACTAAGCCGCGCCGAGAATTCTGGCGGTGCGCAGCGTTCTTTTTGGGTTGGTGTTACATTTTATTACGTATCAGTGTCGCCGTACGAGTGGCAGACGGAAGGCACTTTTTTTTTNTTTTTTTCTTGAGGATGTGGATATATGTTTGCGATCGACTTTTAAAGCTCTCGTGATCGACCGTTTGAGCATCCCTGCTCTATAATGGGCCTTTTTAATGTTAAGCAGTAGTATGTATATTAAGCCTGCATTGTTTAATGTAATTTTTATTCAAAAACTTAATTATTTTATTGTGTTCACAAAATATTCCTAATTATGATTTCCTAAAGTTGGCATGTACGAAAAAGGTTTTTATACTATATCTCGAATTAATCAAATTTTTCACACAAGTAGCATTATGGTAGGTCATGTAAACAGTGTGTTTTTAGTGGCTCCATACACTTAGTTTCAAAATTATGGCTCTGTAAATATTTCATTTTAGTGAACCCTAACATTCAAAACATTAATCTGATTACATCCGAAGTTGATGCTCCAAATCCTTCCTCCGTGATGCAGTTGATTGCACGCTCTTAATTTTAAAGAGTTTTTCTGTATTCAAATCCCAGGTCCCGTATATTTAATTCTCGTGGTACCGTTTCACATGTTTTTGTTTTCATCTCTAATGCTGTTTGTCGATGAGACGTCAACACATACCTACCATCATCTAAGCCTTTAAGATCTTCGCTAAAAAAAAATTTGCGTCCATAAACAAAGAAACTATATTCTGACATTGGTGAGTATTGAAATAATAAAAGGAATTCTTAACTTAAATTAAATATATCCAAATGTTAAATACGTTCATTGCTCATATAATATTTGGCTGTAGAGTGGTATTTGTGAGATGCAGGGGAAAAAAAAGATTTTTAGTTATGTTTTTATTTTACACATTGTGCGTGGATGTACTGCTGTCTTTTGTGTTTGTAAAAACTACATAGCAATAAAAAACGTTAACATTGAAAATATTTGTTAATATTAATTTATTGTAATTATAATCAATTGGGACTAACAGATATGAAACAAAATATAATTTTTGTCACAAATATATTAACATTTCACTTCTGCTTTGTGATCTAGGAAGCTTAAAATAAACTAACCACACAATTTTTGTATTATTAAAGAATTGGCTACTAATAAATATTTAACTACAAAATTATATGTTTACCTATAGGAAATATTAAAACATAACTAATTAAAATTGTTAAAAAGTAGTTCTTAAAATCGTTCAATCTGTCACCAGCTTTAAGTAACTTTTGTTACTAACATACACAAACTTTCAGATTACAAACAGGTTACACATTGGCGATAAAACCATAGACTAAAAATTAGGCAAACCGATCTTGCTGGCTGTGCACAACCAATCTGTGTCCCAACATTGAACTGCTTTTCTGCCAACAGGTCTAGCAAAAATGAATGGTTTGGCATGTATGTACTCTACCGCATTTTTGTAATTCATATTGATTAAATTCAAATTGGTAAAAGTTTTTTATTCATATAATATTGCTTCTCATTTTAAAAATTATACAAGCAGACATGTTGATATTGTGACTGATACTGGGTCAATGTTGGATACATGCACAAAAGACTAATATGCTGTCTACCTCATCTTTAGTCTATGGATAAAACACTAGCTTCTATTTAGCCAACAGTCAAGTCCAACTCTCAGCTAACCAACCTCCAGATTTAGCGAGAGTTGGCAAAACCCACCCTAAGGGTTCTTTGAAAATGTTGAGAATTACAGTCTGCTAAATAAACAAAAGTTGACAAGATTCTATTTTTGATTTTGTATTCCACAATATAACAAATAATTATTTATTAAACATATTTTGTTTTATATGTTGATAGGAATAAAATATCTTCCTCCATGCAGCGAGAAAACTGTGATTAAGAGTTGCTGGATAGGTTACTGCTGCTACAATGGCGGGTTATCAAGATTATGAGTTTGAACGTGGTGTTATAGTCGGCGCACGAGAGATGGGACATGACATCTCCGAGGTAGCGATAACATTTGGATTTACGTGTACGACCATTTCACGAGTGTAACGTGAATATCTGGAATCCGGTAAAACATCAAATCTTTGACATCGCTGCGGCAGGAAAAATATAGTGAACAAACGGGACTACTGACTAGAATCATTAAACGTGACAGACGTGCAACCCTTTCTGAAATTGGCACCTATTTCAATGCTGGGGCATAAACTAGTGCCTGCGTGCGAACGCAGGCACGTTGTTGACTGCACGATACAAAGCTTTACGCCTCGCGTGGGCCCGCCAACACAGCCATTGGACTGTTGATGACTGGAAACACGTTGCCTGGTCTGACGAGTCTCTCTTCCAATTGTATCGGGCAGATGGACGAGTATGGAGACATCCTCATGAATCCATGGACCCTACATGTCAACAGGGGACTGGTCAAGCTGGTAGAGGCTCTGTCATGGTATGGGGCGTGTGCAGTTGGCATGAAATGGGACCCCTGATACATCTTTATAGGACTGTGACCTGCGACAGATATGTAAGATTCCTGTCCGATCACCTGCACCCATTCATGCCCACTGTTCATTCCGACGGATGTGGGCAATTCCAGCAGGACAATGAGACACCACACACGTCAAGAGTTGCTACAGAGTGGCTCCAGGGACACTCTTCTGTCTTTAGACACTTCCATTGGCCACCTAAATCACCAGACATGAACATTATTGAGCATATCTGGTATGCCTTACAACGTGCTGTTCAGAAAAGATCTCCACAGCCTCGCACTCCTATGGATTTGTGGACTGTCCTGCAGGATTCATGGTGTGAATTACCTCCTGCATACCTTCAGACATTAGTCGAGTCCATGCCATGTCGTCTTGTGGCACTTCTGCGTGCTCGCGGGGGCACTACATGATATTAGGCAGGTGTACCAGTTTTTTTTTGGCTCTTCAGTGTATTATTGCTGTGATGCAACTGCAACTACTACTTCATTATAAGTAAGAAAATATATCGTGAAAGGAATTTCATTCATACTCGTCATTTTGTCACAATTTAAATAATATTATAAAACTGATTATTAATAACAGTTTTCACATTTTCTTACACTGTAATTATTTTGTATTTACATTTTTAGTCCTTAATACTTCNTGATTATTAATAACAGTTTTCACATTTTCTTACACTGTAATTATTTTGTATTTACATTTTTAGTCCTTAATACTTCGCTACGCCCAACTAACAATGCACAGCAGAATTGTGTCCATAGAAACAAAAGTAGATAATACTGCAAAAGAGTGATTTAGTTCGAGAAAAAAAAAAACAACAATGTATTCCAGCATATTTTGTCCTTGCTGATAAATCTGGGTGAAACAATAAAACTTATAAATACTCCTGTTGTGGNAATGTATTCCAGCATATTTTGTCCTTGCTGATAAATCTGGGTGAAACAATAAAACTTATAAATACTCCTGTTGTGGTGCTCGTGTGCCAATAAGTGTATTTATTAAAAGCTTATGCACATTTATGTTCCACTGTGGGTTTAGTATTATATGTAATGTATTTTCAACTGGTCAGAGCATTTCCAACACTATAGGTAAAGTTCATTCATTTGGACCCGTTTGCGAGTTCACATTAGATCGAGATAGGTAGAAAAGAGGCTGGCTGCGCACAGCCAATCTGTGTCCCAACATTGAATTGCTTTTCTGCCAACACTTCTAGCGAAAATGGCATGGTTTGGATTTTAGGTTAGAAAACTTGTCTGTAAATATGTGCTTAGAGATGTTTTCATATTCCTCTAACCAATTTGTAATGCAGTTTGACTAAATTAAAATTGGTAAAAGTTCATTTAAAAATTGAGATATAAACACACACATTCATAACTCTTGAACATGCGACTTTGACAGTCTTGTATGATTGGGGTAGGTCAAAGCTGGGTACATGCGCAGAAGATGAAAAGNTCTTGAACATGCGACTTTGACAGTCTTGTATGATTGGGGTAGGTCAAAGCTGGGTACATGCGCAGAAGATGAAAAAGTGGTCTACCTAATCTTTAGTCTATAGAGACGGAGAGCGATTTCGCTTCCGGAACGGTTCATTCGCGAGTTTNAAAAGTGGTCTACCTAATCTTTAGTCTATAGAGACGGAGAGCGATTTCGCTTCCGGAACGGTTCATTCGCGAGTTTGCAACCAATCCAAGACTGATCAATTCCGAGGATGCGAACAGTTCTATACAATTGCCAGAATCTTTACTTCTCTGCTGGCCTTACAATGCCTTTTCGGCAGCATTTCAGAGTCGGAACAGCCTCGATTTAGCAACTTCATAATACACTGAAGTGCCAAAAAAAACTGGTATAGGAGTGCGTATGCAAATAACAGAGGTATGGAACCAATAAGAGTAACGCAATGCGGTCGGCAGCAGATCGGTTACTACTGCTGCAATGGCAGGTTATCAAGATTTAAGTAAGTTTGAACGTGGTGTTATAGTCGGCGCATGAGAGATGGGATATAGCATCTCCGAGGTAGCGATAACATTTGGATGATCGCGTACGACCATTTCACTAGTGTACGTCAATATCGGGAATCCGGAAAAACTACAAATCTTCGACATCGCTGCGGCCGGAAAAAGATTGTGAAAGAACGGGACAAACGACGACTGACGCAAATCATTAAACGTGACAGACTTGCAACCCTTTATCAAATTGGTGCAGATTGGATTTGTGGACTGCCCTGCAGGATTCATGGTGTGAATTGCCTCCTGCATACCTACAGACAACTCTTCAGAAAACCCACAAATTGTTGTTTACTAAGGCTAACTCTAGATCAATTGTTATGTTTTATTAACTATCTATATTAATATACAACATATTTTAGAGAAATGTCCTAAGTAGATAGAAATAGACAATTGTAGGACAGGGGTGCCGGGTGTGGGACGAGCGGTCGCCATCTTGAATGAAGTCACAAGTCAAATCCTCCTGCTCTTGCATTCCTTTCCGATGGTGGCCATTTTGTCAGTCAGTACCTATGGTGTGCATTTTGTCAACTAGTAGGAAATTAATGCTTTTGCATTCCAGGTGAGGGTTGTCCCTTCGAAAATGCTCCAATTGGTCCCTACTTCACGCTCTTTCATTCCAAGTAAGAGTTGCCCTGCGACGATGACCCGACTGGTACCTACTTGATGCTCTTGAATTCCACCCTAATCTCTTCCCTACTTCATGCTCGTTCATTTCATGCGAGGGGGGTTTTCTCAGTCTTCCCAAATCCCCGCCATGATGCCCTTACTGGTCCCTACATCATGCTCTTGCATTCAATGCTAGGGGTTTTCCTCAGGGTCTTCCCAAATCCATGCCATGATGCCCTTACTGGTCCCTACATCATGCTCTTGCATTCAATGCTAGGGGTTTTTCTCAGGGTCTTCCCAAATCCATGCCATGATGCCCCGACTGGTCCCCACATGAAGTAGGGACTGGTAGGGAACCCTCACTTAATTACAAGTGAGGGTCGTCCCTACGACGAACTATGATACTTTGGGTAACTATAGTTACCTAAAGTATCAAAAACTCATATGCATCATACAACAAAGTATAGAAAAATAAGCTAATGGGTTCATACCTCATCAATGGAATATTATCCTTTTTCTAATTATAAATAAATCATGAAATATATTGTTTAGAATAATTCTAATTATTAGAGTAATTTTCTCTATTTCATGTAACTCTTGATTTAGAGTGAATAGGAATATAAATTAATATAATATAATTTCTACCTATAATTATAAAACAAAAAAATATAAGTTCTAAAGAATCAGCATTAACATACTTTTTAGTACAAACTATTGCATCAATATTGTTATTAATAGCAATTATAATAATTAATACATTATTATAATAATTAATACATTATTATTATAATAATGTATTATTATACAAAGTATTATTATACATTGTAGCGACCAGTCGCTACTTCATGCTCTTTAATTCCACCCTAATCTCTTCCCTACTTCATGCTCTTGCATTCCATGTGAGGGGAGTNGTCCTAAGTAGATAGAAATAGACAATTGTAGGACAGGGGTGCCGGGTGTGGGACGAGCGGTCGCCATCTTGAATGAAGTCACAAGTCAAATCCTCCTGCTCTTGCATTCCTTTCCGATGGTGGCCATTTTGTCAGTCAGTACCTATGGTGTGCATTTTGTCAACTAGTAGGAAATTAATGCTTTTGCATTCCAGGTGAGGGTTGTCCCTTCGAAAATGCTCCAATTGGTCCCTACTTCACGCTCTTTCATTCCAAGTAAGAGTTGCCCTGCGACGATGACCCNCCTTCGAAAATGCTCCAATTGGTCCCTACTTCACGCTCTTTCATTCCAAGTAAGAGTTGCCCTGCGACGATGACCTGACTGGTACCTACTTGATGCTCTTGAATTCCACCCTAATCTCTTCCCTACTTCATGCTCGTTCATTTCATGCGAGGGGGGTTTTCTCAGTCTTCCCAAATCCCTGCCATGATGCCCTTACTGGTCCCTACATCATGCTCTTGCATTCAATGCTAGGGGTTTTCCTCAGGGTCTTCCCAAATCCATGCCATGATGCCCTTACTGGTCCCTACATCATGCTCTTGCATTCAATGCTAGGGGTTTTTCTCAGGGTCTTCCCAAATCCATGCCATGATGCCCCGACTGGTCCCCACATGAAGTAGGGACTGGTAGGGAACCCTCACTTAATTACAAGTGAGGGTCGTCCCTACGACGAACTATGATACTTTGGGTAACTATAGTTACCTAAAGTATCAAAAACTCATATGCATCATACAACAAAGTATAGAAAAATAAGCTAATGGGTTCATACCTCATCAATGGAATATTATCCTTTTTCTAATTATAAATAAATCATGAAATATATTGTTTAGAATAATTCTAATTATTAGAGTAATTTTCTCTATTTCATGTAACTCTTGATTTAGAGTGAATAGGAATATAAATTAATATAATATCATTTCTACCTATAATTATAAAACAAAAAAATATAAGTTGTAAAGAATCAGCATTAACATACTTTTTAGTACAAACTATTGCATCAATATTGTTATTAATAGCAATTATAATAATTAATACATTATTATTATTATAATGTATTATTATACAAAGTATTATTATACATTGTATGAAGTAGCGACTGGTCGCTACTTCATGCTCTTTAATTCCACCCTAATCTCTTCCCTACTTCATGCTCTTGCATTCCATGTGAGGGGAGTNGTCGCTACTTCATGCTCTTTAATTCCACCCTAATCTCTTCCCTACTTCATGCTCTTGCATTCCATGTGAGGGGAGTTTTCTCCGAGTCTTCCCAAATCCCTGCCACGACGCCCCGGAATATGCCAACAGGTACACGAGGCTCTCGAAACTGACAAGCCAGTACCATTCATATTAGCTGAAGAATGTTAGTGTTCATTGCCCCCTGTCATACAACTACTCACATAAGCATAGTAGACCCTAATTTCCGAATCGTATAAAATATAGTCGCCACATTTGTAACATGTGCATCACCGCCTGATAGCGAAAATTATCACAGAGGTATTTATGCCCCATACAAACTTACAGACATAGTTTAACGTAATTCCCGAACCATTTAAGATACAGCCACCAAAATCTTAACATAGTCATCACCCCCAACAACGAAAATTATCACATAGTCATTTATGCCCTATGTATACTTAAAAGCTCTCCGATTGGCTATGCAAGGCTCTCGAAAGGATTTCGTCTCTGATTGACTATGCGAGGTTAAGAGATTTCAACACTGACAAGCTAGCACCATTTATTGTGGATGAAGAATGTGTGTGTTCATTGTCCCTCTGTAATGCAACTTCTCACATTGTATAAGCATAGCTGGCTCTAAGTTCAGAATCGTTTAAGATATGCTTCACCTCCTACAATGAAAAATAATCATCACAGCATCATTTAAACCCTAAAAGAATAGTTGCTCGGAATTTCCTAAATGTTTAAGATACAGTCGTCAAATTCATAACATAGGCATCGTCCCCGAAAATGAAATTTATCACAGTCATTTATGCCCTATGCATACTTATGATGTGTAATGCATATTGGAAGTATGTGATAGAATCGGCACTGTCACTACCCTCCCCCCTCCCCTCCTCTTCACCAGCTCAAACCAGTGTAGGGCCTCCTGGACGACACATTTTGCCCGTAAACACGTGCCTACGTCAAGCCGAGGTGGGGTAGCACTTTCNAGTGTAGGGCCTCCTGGACGACACATTTTGCCCGTAAACACGTGCCTACGTCAAGCCGAGGTGGGGTAGCACTTTCTGCCCACATGCCTCTCCCCCACCCCCTAGCAAACTGCATGAAAATTGTACACGCCTAAGAAATGATTAGCTATGCTGGCGATGTACGCCCACGAGAGAAATTAAAACACGCGCTGAAGGGTGATACGCACAGAGAATAAGCTGAAAGTGTATGGCAGGGACAAGTGGGCCACGCTGCCAACACGTGGATGAAGTGTTCATTGTTCAAAGCCTTCCTCCCGCCCCCTCACATAACAAGGGTGGCATGTGTAGGAATCTAGGGAGGGTGCCCAGATAGTTTAAAAGCAGATTTTAGTGACAAGGAGGGGGGGTCAGTCNGGCATGTGTAGGAATCTAGGGAGGGTGCCCAGATAGTTTAAAAGCAGATTTTAGTGACAAGGAGGGGGGGTCAGTCATATCGGGCCAGTCGGAAGCTGCGATACTCCGCGCCGGGAAGATCAGTTGAATCTGATCAGTCAAGTCAGGTTGTGGAACCAGATCAGTTAGAATTGCGCGCAGAGAGAGAAAGTAAGTGCAACAGTTAACCGTGGCCAGGGAGATGGGACCCCGACCAAGCGAATCAGTCGCATCAGTCAGTTGATCAGTTACATGAGAGCAGTCGACCTGGTCAGTTAGAAGCGTGCGCTGAGAGAGAAAGTCTGTCTGGACACAGAGGCCACGGGGTTCAGGCCCCGGCAGAGACAACCAGAGAGAGTGTTAAGGGGTCAGCCATATCGGGATAAACAACCAGTAATCTCCCGTGCCACGAGGTGCTGGACCAGAGTCAGTTCAGCCAGAACAGTCGTACTGCCAAACCGGGACACGTATGGCGTTAGGCATTGGGAGTCAGAGCGCGGACATCAGCCGAGTCAGTTACAATCCCGCACTGAGAAGATGGGGTCGAGTGGTGACCTTCAACGAGAAGCGCCACATCGAGAGAGTGGGAGTAGTCGAGTGCAACCCCGCGCCGAGAGCCGTGGTGGGGGACCCCAAGGGTTCCTCGCCTGATGTGGTAGGAAGGTAATCAGTCAGTTACAACCCTATGTCACGAACGGGAGTCGAGTGGTGAGCTTCAACGAGGAGCACCATGTCGAGAGGAAGCCAGCTGAGTGCAGCACTCCAACAACGGCCAGTCTGCCTGCACAGGGCCAACCAACTCACCAGATCTCAACTGCTGCCGGGACAACTACCCTGCAACAAGTACAGTTAAGTAGCAACAGCATCACTCGGGGACGTGCCCCTACAGCATCGGAACGTTAGCGAGAACACTTTAATCAGCCCTTCAGGCCAAGATCTCGCATGGTCGATAACGTACGAGTTAATTATCTGCAAAAGGTGCTGAGAAAGTGCCGCAAAAGTGCCGGGAATGTGTGTATGAATTCCTGTCAAATAAACCTGTTTAAAACTAAGACTTGATGAAGTCGTGGTTTTATATACCCTNGAATGTGTGTATGAATTCCTGTCAAATAAACCTGTTTAAAACTAAGACTTGATGAAGTCGTGGTTTTATATACCCTCAACCTTCAAGGCACCTTATAGCCTGTACCATTTAACATTAACTGAGATCCCATGACCCACAGGTGGGGAATAGCGTCACTTATAAGAATAGTTGGACGTAATTTCCAGCCTGTTTAAAATACAGCTATCAACTAAAATGATTGAATGGTCATTTATGTCCTAAGTTTACTTATAAGCATAGTTGACCATAATTTCCGAACCATTTAAGATAGAGCTACCAAATTCATAACATATACATCGCCCCTGACAGCGAAAATGTTCGTAGGGTGAAATATACTGTAAGCATAGTTGAATGTAATATTCGAACCGTTTAAGATACAACTATCAAATTCATAACATAGACATCACCCACGACAAGGAAAATTATGGCTGTGTAAAATATACTCCAAGAATACTTCCGTGCATATTTGGCCGTTTTCTGAACTGTTTNGAATGTGTGTATGAATTCCTGTCAAATAAACCTGTTTAAAACTAAGACTTGATGAAGTCGTGGTTTTATATACCCGCAACCTTCAAGGCACCTTATAGCCTGTACCATTTAACATTAACTGAGATCCCATGACCCACAGGTGGGGAATAGCGTCACTTATAAGAATAGTTTGACGTAATTTCCAGCCTGTTTAAAATACAGCTATCAACTAAAATGATTGAATGGTCATTTATGTCCTAAGTTTACTTATAAGCATAGTTGACCATAATTTCCGAACCATTTAAGATACAGCTACCAAATTCATAACATATACATCGCCCCTGACAGCGAAAATGTTCGTAGGGTGAAATATACTGTAAGCATAGTTGAATGTAATATTCAAACCGTTTAAGATACAACTATCAAATTCATAACAGACATCACCCACAACAAGGAAAATTATGGCTGTGTAAAATATACTCCAAGAATACTTCCGTGCATATTTGGCCGTTTTCTGAACTGTTTAAGATACATCTACCAAATTCGTAAAATAGACATCACCCATGACAACGAAAATGACCGGACGTCTATAGAGGCAGCATGGCTCAATATTTCTGCCGGGAACTTCCAACGACTTGTTGAGTCCATGCCACATCGAGTTGCTGCACTTCGCCGGGCAAAAGGAGGTCTGACACGATATTAGGAGGTATCCCATGACTTTTGTCGCCTCAGTGTGTGTGTGTGTATATATATATAGTGTATAGTGTACACGTAGGTTGAGAAACTGCTAATAGTGGAATACAAAGCAAACGCTTTGGCAATGGTAAATATTAATATTAAATTAGAAAAGGGCACTACATTGTGATACTAAAATAGTACGACGGGGGACAAAAAAAACAAGAGATAGTCACATGCGTGAAAATTTGCATATGTTGCAGTATGGTGGAAAAACACACATACATGGCAGATTGGAATATAAACTAGAATACAATACAAACAACAATAGATATTAGTCACATGCGTAACAATTGGAATTTACATTCGTTGCAGTATGGTAGAAATCACACATACATGGCAAAAATCTAAGTATAAAGTAGTATGTAATACAGTATGTTTGAAAACATGCACACGCTAAGACAAGACGACTTAGAATATGACCGTAGCAATAGATACAGTATGTTGGAAAATGTGCCAAGTTGATGAACATCTCAAAAATAACAAGAGACAGTATCAGTAGCATGAGCTATAGAATAATGGAGAACGTACAAATGCACGTCAAGGTGTTGGTGTTGGCAAATGTACATTCACATACGTAACATTAGCATGTAATACAGTATGTTGGAAAATGTATGGCAAACATGTGGTATACCTGGCAAGACTACTACTACTTGCATGTGCTCCAGTATACCTCTGAGAAAAAAAAATGTACAGGATGTGCTGGTAACATGATTGGCAAGTAAGATGGATGCTTGCATGGGCTCCAGCGTGTTACCACCCAGTATACCTGGCAAGGAGAAGACTGCAACCCTTGCATGTGCTACAGTATGTTGGATCAGACTGTGCGGGCCAACAGATATTAGTATACCTGGCAAGCCATCCGATCTTGCATGTGCTCCAGTATACTGCAGGAAAGAACTGATAATTTACCTGACAAGATAGGAATGTACCTCTTGTACAAGCTACATTACACTATCATTCAGCATACCTGACAAACCTGCAACACACATGCATGCACTAAAGCATGCTAATCGAGATTGCTACCAACACCCTCAACAATATACCTGACAAGCGGAATAAGACACTTGTATGTGCTCCAGTACACGCTGAAAAAAAAACACTTTCTTCAACGAAAGACATATATGTATAAGAATGTAGACCTTACCCAGAGGTGTTTTCTTTAAGGTCTGATAACCATAGGGGATGGTGTGAATGGCATCATCAAGGACTTTTCGTTTGTCATCCATCCACGAAAGAGCTAATTTGTTCGCAAGCTTGGTATAAACTTTGTGGTGGTACAACCTAATAATACCGACCTGCACTCGCATGCCGATAAGCCGATAATCGTCAATCATTATCGTATTCTCTATTCTACCTTTGTATCCCCTTCGCGCGTTTCACTACAATATTCTGGCATCGCTATGCGTACAGCTTCGCCCTCAACCCGACAAACTCAATCACATCGTTACCCCCGCACTCATCCTTAAATTTGCCAATCACCTTAGAGTTGGCAGGTGAATAGCAGGGATGAGAGGGAGGATAGCAGCTGATGTCGAACTCCGACATGAGCATCGGGTCTGAGGCGAGGTCGCTGTAAAAGTTGGGGCAGGCGATCTCCATTATGTAGGAATCAGTATCCATATAAGAGAGACAGACACTGCTCCCATACCGCGTTCTCATTACATCGTAGTAAAATCGACACATGAGCGTTTTCGACAGGTCAAGTATGGCAAAGCCAGAGTAAATGGGCTTGTCAAATGTTACACTCTCTTGGCATAATTTGACAAGGGACAACGATTCGTCATATATCGTCCTGCATTTAAATGCAGGGTTTGCCATTAATTTCTTAGCCCGAACTTCTCTACATATGAGTTCCATATGCTGGCATTTTCGTTTATTCTCCATAAGTTTGCAGTACGTCGCATTATTCATTAATTTAAAAAAGTCCTTCTCGAAGGCGTTTGTGGCTGCCTGACGTTTCGACGTATTCATGTCGATATAAAGCTTTAGCCTCGCCTTCTGCTAGAATAGAAGGACGCGGTGAACAGCCTTCAGCCACAACCCATGATCCAATGCTTGCTTCAGATTAATGTAATGTACGATATAATGAAGCTTGCTATCCATGGTCGTCATGAGTTTCGCGTTACCCGGGGGGATGCTCGTTCNATGCTATCCATGGTCGTCATGAGTTTCGCGTGCTTAGACCCGGGGGGATGCTCGTTCACTGGCAGGAACGGAAGATCCATATGCTCTTCATGAAGAGCGTTAGGGTAATCTACATCTACCTCCAGTATGTAGCCAACATCTCCGTCGTCCGGCATGCTCATGACATCGATGTTCGTGCCGGTCCATTCGAAACTGCCGTATGGCAACGGCAGGGACATCGCCTACCTGNCATGTACCTCCAGTATGTAGCCAACATCTCCGTCGTCCGGCATGCTCATGACATCGATGTTCGTGCCGGTCCATTCGAAACTGCCGTATGGCAACGGCAGGGACATCGCCTACCTGTATACATTATTGGAATCTACATACTGCAGGTAGGTGGATGGCTTGCTGGCATCATACGTGGTTGGTATATGCCTGTTGTTGGCCACCACATGCCGCTTAATACATTGAGCCACCCCTCCCTGAATACCAGCCTCAATAAACAGGTGGATGTCGTAGTCGGTACGTAACTCCAACTCCACCTGCGTATTGTGCAACATCGCGTCAAACGAGAACCTGGGAGCACTAACATAGCACACATAGTCAAGACTGTATGTGCGTAGACAGAGCTCCCGGAAATTCTCGAAGACGTCGCACAGAATAAACATGTCCGTCCTCAGGTCGAGCTCGGCATAGTCCTGGAGGGTGCGGTAGCCGAACACAGTTCAAACCTTTTGTACGTGCTGGTAGTCTGCCACACTAATGTTCCCCCCAGTAAGCAGATTGTAAAATGCCTCTATCGGTGGCAACCACAGCTCCGCGAGCTTCTCCCACGAGTTAACATAATCGTAGGGGAAGACGCCTTTCTGGGTTACCAGCTTAAACTGCTGCTCTACCGTGAAGAAGCGAGATGTTGTGTGAAAGTCGCCAGATGGCAGATTTTGCGCGAGTGCTGCTAAGCTGGCAGACATGAATCTAAAAGTATCAATAAATTGTATGGTGAATTTTTCGACCAAACCTTTACTGAAGGTGATGAGTTTTTCCTCTNGAATCTAAAAGTATCAATAAATTGTATGGTGAATTTTTCGACCAAACCTTTACTGAAGGTGATGAGTTTTTCCTCGGTATGCGGAGTAATAAATATGTCCTGGGAATCGTAGCCAAGCTGCTCAATTATGAAATTGGCACCATACATTAAATTATGGAAGAGTATCGGCTGTCTATGGGGATGGCGACAAAGTTTGTTGCAGTCATTACAAGTCACCCCGATAAAACTGCTGGTGAAATGGTAATGGTCGTGCACTTTACGGTTTGTGGTGGTGAACACACCAGAACAATGATGGCAGCAGGTAGTTGCTAGCGTATAGTCAGCCTGTTCGCCGCACATTAGTGCGCGCATAGGTTCAGACGGCTTTCGCCAGGTGACCTATCCTAACCACCTCTTCCATGAAGCGTTTCGNACATTAGTGCGCGCATAGGTTCAGACGGCTTTCGCCAGGTGACCTATCCTAACCACCTCTTCCATGAAGCGTTTCGACGCACCTTCAGCCATGCAACATATTACACCCGGGGGTAAGCGGGTCGTCTTGGAGACTGGAATAATTGAATTATCGACTTTAACGTATATGCCATAAGAATAGGGCTCGTGTTTTTGATACATATAAGTGTAGGACGTGTGCGGGTTCGGCTGACATGTCTGAACAGGCACCAGTATCACCTCAAAGTCCGCATATACTATGATAGGTACCTTATCGCCGTTCTGATAATTCTGGAACTTGAGCACAGGACGCTTGCCATTCACAGCCGGCTGTGGCATGTCAATGCGAACTGTGGCATGGCTATTACAGTACCGCCTGTGCTCAGTCAGAGATTCGGCACACGTCAGCCCAGTCACACATGGTTGATTATCATATGCATTGAAGCAGTGTTTACAGGTATCTACATGTGTAGTGTGTGATGCCACCTGGTGGCGTACCAGACACGATAAATCTGCTATGTAGCAGTAGTGAGAGTTCTGGTTCTCTGCTGTGGTGAGCAGCAGTAAATCAAAGTGCTGGGCCAGCTCTTCACCTGTCACCCGTATCGGCACTACTTGCGTATTCTCATCGAGTGCATATATGTTTATGCTGACCCCCAGATTCGCTCTCTCAAACATAGCTATTTGCCTTAGAGGGGTGGGAAACTCTATTGTTGTAAAGTTGAAGCATGTCTGCAGGCTGAAGTAATGCCAGTCGACGCTCTCCGTATGCCCACCCTCTACAAAGGGTGCCAGGATCACCCATTTAAAGCACTGGAGGTCAGCGTTGTGTGGGTTGATGACGGCATGTTTCTCTGCTATACCTGCAGGCAGGGCAATGTATGAGGAGGCTCCAAGGGGGTCGTGCTTATTGATGCGTAACTGGACCTGTTTCAAAGCAGTGAGGGTCCAGCCACTGCCCTTCCCCATATATTCCTCCGCTTCCCGAGAGCTTGACAATGACGGCCGACACTGCCTCCTTTATGTCGGCTACATTAAAGAGAGGCGTGTTCTTCGTTTTAAATGCACGATTATCGACCTCGTCATCGTGCGGCTCTAGTTTGCCATATATGCACTCGAGAAATAAATTAAATTTCATCACCCCCTGGTTCTCGATTTCCTGCTCTAGCTGGCCGATGATATTTGCTCTCATCCGCTCGAGGTAGCCGCAAATATCTACGGCTAACCTCGAGGTATTCTCCACGATGTACATTTTCATAACGCCACGGAATGCGCTTTCCACCTCCACAAACCCATACGAGTTGCCCCCGCCAGCCCCAATGGTAATGGGACCACGGAGTGCTACCCTCGCTCGCACTAGCATGAGCCGAAATTACATGGGACGGCCATGGCTGTGGGCTTGCTACTCACGCCTTCTTCGCTGGCCGGGAAGTTGTGGCAGTACCAGAATACTTTGCACTATGTGCACGAAGTCTATCGGTTCTGGTAAACTGCCTGCCGCAATACCTACATTCTAATGATGGACCAGCAGAATTCACCTAACAGCCGCGTTTATCGCGATGGGCATCGCAAGAACGCCTGAAGCCCTCATTACAGAACGTGCNGCAGAATTCACCTAACAGCCGCGTTTATCGCGATGGGCATCGCAAGAACGCCTGAAGCCCTCATTACAGAACGTGAAGTTGAGCGAGGCAGCCTGCCTGATCACTCCTGTACATGTTACTCTTTGTCCGACAAGAAGTTCGGCATGGGAGAATTGGCGTCCGCACCTCTCGCACAAATTTTGGGCCGGCTGCCGGAATGGATTGAGAGCACAATTACGCTCGTGATGCAATCCATTCCAGCAAACGGTAAACATTCTATCACAAAAACCACACTGTAGTGTGGGCCTACACATAATAGGTTGAACTATGTTAGGGGAGGTAGGCAAAACTGCTGAGAATGAAGGCAACGATGTTGACGATGATGATGATGATGATGATGATGATGATGATGATTAGACGACGATGATTTAGTTTTATTAGTGGTGGCTTCCATCTCTCTCTTGAAACTGTTCGTGTTAAAAGACTGGTGGTGGTAGATCTCGGCAAAACGTGTATAGGATAGTTCGCAAAAATCGGTATTATATAAATAAAATTAAAACAAACAGTATATAGCTGGACAATACAAAAACTGTAAGTGCGTTTGCCGAACCTCGACCCCGTGAGTGAAATGTGTACAAAGGCTAGTGGATGAGTTGAACTACATCTTGCAACATACACACGCAGTGAGAATCAGCGCGACTGTTCATTATATCATTGGCTTATATATACCTGCTTCAGGCCGACACGTGCCTGGCGAGTAGATAATGTAAACATTAGTATTGACTGCAACTACACGTGTTGGGAAATGCTGTGTGTGCTGTATATGTATTCAAATAAAAACAAAGAATAGTAATAGAACAATATGTAGCTAAACATTTAACTTTCATGTTGCAGACACATATATATGTTAGTCTTAGAGAAAAAAACGCATTCAGTCATTCCATGAGCTTGCTTTTTTTTTTGTTTTACCGAAATACACATACTAACTCAGTCACATCTAGCAAAGCCTACCAGATAAAATTCAATTTTCATGTGTATATAAAAGTATGATATACCAATAGAGGTTTTATTTTTTCCGCGAGCACTGTATAATCGTAAAGTATTCGTGATTTCTGTTTACTAGAAAGAAAATATAATTTGAACCAGGTCTACTACATCATGACGTCTGGTCTGCCAAGTCAGTCAGTTACAATGCCTCAAATATTATTATTAACGATAACGTTCAGTGTGAGATATGAACTACAATTAGGGTCTGGCATAATGTTAACTCCAAAAATTCAATGTCTAGGATATATATATAAAACAAATTAATGCGATGGTAGGTATTTAACTTTATGCGAGACATTAAATATAATGTTACAACCTGTCAATGTTAGACGGGCTATAACTAACCGAGAGTTAGTTGTGTTATAACACTTCACTATAATGTCAAGCTCTCAATATAATAATACAATCTCCACTGAACGTATCAGTGAAATGATACACAGTACTGTCAAAATCTAAACCGCCTTACATTTAATAAATTTAATGCTTGGCACCGTGAAAAAAAAAATCAGGTGCACACACAATATTTCTCTTACCTGCAATATATATATATATATATACACACACACTCACATAAATTTGATTTATGTCTACTCACCAACACCATACAGATGAAAACTTACTCCTAAAGAAGCATGATATTTTAGAGCAGCAGCAGCAATAAATAAATAAATAAATATATATATATATATATATATATATATATATATATA